>OZ005652.1:113731567-114034067 GCA_963930645.1 Salticus scenicus | reverse complement strand
TTATGTGGTTATAACAGAAAAATTAACAGTTATCCTTATTAGGTTGGTCAGTTTTAGATCTCGGAAATTAGTGTTTCAAAAATGCTTCACCATTTTTTTTTTCTATATTTTAACTCGCTATACTTTTCTTTCTAGATATTTGATATATTTTGGGTTAATTCCTGTTAATCTTCATGAATTTCGGGTACTTTTAAAAATAATTATAAATCGTGTTTTACCTAGTAGAAAAAGCTGTTTACGTAAACCTTATTACTAAGATTGTAAGTTAAGCATAAATTTATTAGTTTCGGAAATTGGTGTATTTGTGGAAATGATGTTATTTTAAATAATCAAGTAAATATTTAAATTATGTAACATATAATTCAGTCAAGCGTAACTAAGGTTTAATTTAATCTTTTCTCGTTAGCAAATAAGTTGCTAATGTCAGGAAGAATCTCAAAACGTTAATCAAATTTATGCTAATTACATCAAGATATATACTCTGCTGCCAAGAAAGAAAGCGAATTTTAGCAGGATAATACTTGTAAATGACAGTTAGCACTTTGTAAAATGTATATGTCTCTGAGGCAAATTCATTCTCCTTCAAAAATTTCTCATTAATTTAATTTTATTTTCTACATTTTCATTTATATTTTTTAGCATTGTATTTAAATGTAAATTTAAAATTCTTAGACGATTAAAATATTGTTTTTGAGAAAAAAAAAAAATAATTTCATGTTATGGTACATAATGATGTTTGTTTAAATCTATTATATTGTAGCAAAAAAAAAATATATATATATTTTTAACTATTTTTAATTAAACATTTTCAACTTCATTTTCCTTATTTAATGGCTAAATAAATAAAAAAAAAAATAGTTAAATTAGAGAAAAAAAAATGTAAGTATATATAAGAGTGTATGCGTATGTGTCTGTTTTTATGTCACAATTGTTTGTCTGATCCATGTCTATTTCAAGAAATGTGCAATTTTTTTAATGTGCTTTCGAAATTATTCCAAAGTCTCACGGATTTTTTTTTTTTTTTTTTTTTTTTTTTAAGTTAATGTAAGATAATTAGCATTTCAGAAAACAATGTTTTTATACAATGCATTTTCCAAATTATTAATAATGCTCATAAAGTAGTTTAAAATTTGTAATAAGTTTTGTAACGAAAATTGAATGCGTGTATAGTGACTATGATAATGCCATATATCGAAGTATTATTATTCATGAACGTTAAAAAAAATGTAATAATTGTCAAATTTTAAGAATTTATATACAATATCGAAAATGATACTTAAATTTTAAAAGGCTTTTTATATATTTCTCTACATAAATTGCAATCAAACCCTTTAAATTTTGAAGCAAAAAAAAAAAAAAAAAAAAATTCGAAAGATTTTTTTTTAGATATCAGTTCTGTCGGGAAATAATATAAAGAATATGTATATGGTGTATTATCTCTCATACATAGCCGAAAAATCTGTTAAAAAACAGAAACCTGAGTATTCTGTATCAAGCTTTTCTTTTTTCAAAAATTTTGGATTACCCTGGTACTGTTCTTTGACTATTTTGGATAAATACACAGTAAAAAAAATCTGAATGTACAGGATCTGAATGTACAGGAATGTACGGTGACACCCTGTATTTAAAGTGACACCCTGACCTAAGTGACACCCTGTATTTAAAAAAAAAAAAAAAAAAAAATTCTGGATCCTAAAGAATACCCGAAATTAAATAATTTTCTGGGATTTTAATATATATATATATATATATACATATAACTTTTTTTAAAAGATGTAAAATGTATCATAGCCTTAAATAATGTAAAAAAAAAAGTTTTTAGCATTTTTTTTCAAATTTGATTCATGCTTGGTTTTCAGAAAGACAAAATGAAATACCTGTGAATAAAATTGATTTGTATACTGTAGAAATAAAAATACTAATGTCGGTTCCTCATTTAAAATTAAACTAGCATATTAATTTATTTGAATCAATGTAAAAATTTAAATTATTTTTCAACATTTTAGTTCTGCATTCATAATATCTTGTTTGGATCTATAATAAATAAAATGATCTTTATCTGATTAAAAAAAGTATGTAGTAGCATTTTCAAATATGCAATTGCTTTACATGTTTTATTTCATTATTTTTTTGTATGAATTCATGAGTATTTTAGCATACAAAAAAAAAAAAAAAAAAAAATCTGAAAATATATTTTTTTTCGATTGCATATTTACATATATATTAAACTGATTTTATGAAATTCTTATGAAATGTTTTTAAAGAAGTCGAAAAAAAAAATTATATTTAACAAAGTATTTTACTATTTAAATATGATTTTGAGATTTAAAAATGCATCAATGGTTTTAGTGCGATTTACAGAAGTATTCGTCTTTTAATATTTCAGTATGTACTGATATAATAAAATCTAAAAATTCACTTTTAAAGTAAAATAATAGAAAGAATGATAATAATGATAACGCATGCAGTTTGTAATAAATCAAACTATAATGGCAAGCTAGCTTAAATAAGGACTAACACGGGTTGAAATTTACGTATATTAAGAATGTTGTATTTATTTAAATATTATTTTCTCATACGTGAATATATATATATATATATATACTAGCAGACCCGGCCACGCGTTGCTGTGACTAAGTTATACGTTGAATTATACGGCTGTAAACTATTTAGTACAGTTAAATTATTATTTACGAACAAAGACGAAAACGTTGTAGCCGATGTAAAAACCCACAGGGTTGAGATTTGAAACTTAGGTCAAAATTTGGAAGCGATTGATAAAAATTTTCGTAGTGTTGATATTAAGCACAAATTAATTTTATTGTAGGGTCCTATAAATTTTAATGGAGAAGTGATATATATTATTTCTAATGCTACTTTGGATAAAATTGCTAAAATGACTAATATATAAATTAAATTCTATTAAAATTCTATTAAAATAAAAGTATAAAAGAAACAGACGATTTTAAAATCAATTTTTATGGAGGAGTGAAATATAATATATGCTATAATGGATAATTTTACTATTAAATGACCTCATCATTTTAAATATTTTAAAGAGGGCAACAGCTGTAGTTATAAAAGGGAAAACAATAAGGCTAAACCAGAAAAATAAGTAAATTTGATAAATATTTTAAAACTTTAAAATTGGAAATCTTATGAAATATTGGACATTTAAAGTAAATACATGTATCATTTTAAATACAAAAAGATTTTGGAAAAGTTTAGTGTATTTTAACGAAGTGATGAGAAGTTTTTGAGTATGTTAAAATTTTAATAGTAAATTCAAGTCAATAAAGATGGGAAACATTGAGGATTAAGATAAGAATAATTATAAGATTTAAAAAAAAAAATAAAAAAAAAAAAAAAAAAAAAAAACTTTTTATATACCATGCTTTTAAATTTTAATATACTAATAATATAAAAATTAAAAGGAAAATGATAAATATTCTATCATAGTTTGAAGTCAAATTTGTTTTCAAATGTCTAAATAAAATATCTGATGTAAGATACTAATATTTTGCAGCGGAATAGATTTCATTTCTGTCATCCTTGGCGAAAAAAAAAGAATATCGCCAAATTATCTGGCGAAAATATTTAATTCCTTTCAAAAATCATGGTTATTTTAACAACTTATATTAAAAGAGTAATGAATAATATGAAACAATATTTCGTACAATACATATTACATGTCATACATACGTACAATGAATAATACATATTACATTTCGTACAATGCATACATCTGGCATGTATATTTTCGTGTTACGCTTTTGATCGCCAAATAATAATAATAATAATAAAAAAAGCCAAGGGCGACAGAGTTTAAAAATTTAAAATTAAAATTTTGTCAATTTGACAGCAAAATAATTCAATCTAACACCCGCGATAACTAATACATATCTATACCCAAATATAAGGATTAAAATCGGGAAATAAATTTCCTCGATTTTTAATAATTTCTTACAAAAAATCCAGTGGGCAATTAACATAGGAAATCTTTTTCTTGGCTGCACAGACGGTCAGTGAGTCACACTTCGCTTGCGTATAGAACTCATAGATATAGTATAGCATATATAGAATAGAGTGATCATTGGGGAGAAAAAAGTTATTCCTTTTCATTTGGGAAAAGACGACGTTTTTACCAAAATATGGCCGTCTTTCCCCGAGTGAATACACACGGGAATACATACTAATATTTTAGCAAATAAAATTTATGAATAATTTATTTGCTAAAGGGGAATGGAAGACTCCAGATACAGTTTCAAATTCATATTTCTTTCTTTCTTTTCTTTTTCTTTTTTTTTTTTTTTTCAATACCACTTAATGGCTGTTTCCAAAGCTTTTATTTTTTATCTTTTTTCGGCATCAAAAATCTTTCTACGATAACATGGGGATGAGAGATCTATATATATTACTATATCTATGATAGAACTACATTAGCACTTTATCAATGTGTATAAAATCTTTAAATTGATTATGACGTCAATTTTCGTGAGATGCATAATTTAACTTTTTATAATTTTTTAACGTTCACGTTTGATTAAATGTATTTATTTTTCAAAAGAAAATGAACTCGTATTTTTTTTTTTTTTTTTTTTTTTTTTTTTTTTTGGCAACAATTAAATTAATGGAACTCACAGATATTTTGGAGCAACTTTAATAAAAGTCTATAATTAACAAATAATTGCAATAAAACAATATTGTGACAATAAATTGAGATAAAAACTATCCTATCTCTCAAGTTGGATCAAACTGCACACAGTGTGCAAAATTTCATCAAAATCAGTTCCTTAGTTTAGGAGTTTACCCCGGACAAACATCGTGACACGTAATTTATATATATATACAGATTAAATTATAAAGTTTTGATCAATGAAGCACAAATAAGTAAAAAACAGGATTAATTTCACTGTATTATCTTCATTATAATATGAATTCAATTTACACTTCAGTCTAAGTAACACGTGGCCGGCTATGCTAACACCAAAAATTTAAAAAGTGGAAATAATTGAATTATACGAAATTTATTAATAGGTTAAAAAGTTGAAGATTCTTTGTGTAGATGGCAGCACCAAATATATTTCAGCTTTCATTTCAACCCAGTCGAAAGGTATCGACATCTGTTAGAATCATTTGGAGTTAACAGATAATTGTGACTGTCAAATAATAACAGACAAATAATTAGCAATAAATTAAAATTGCGACTATAATTTGAGATTTAAACTATCCTATCTCTCAAGTTGGATCGAACTGCACATGGTGTGCGAATTTTATTATAATCGGTTAAGTGGTTTAGGAGTCCATTGAGGACAAACATTGTGACACGAGATTTATATATATTAAGATATATATTGGTGCACAATCTCCAGGTCAGGTAAATCAGTTTTACATGAGAAAACTTAATTTTAAGGCAAATGTATACTTTTACTAAGCATTAAAGCATACAGATATAACTTTTGCTGTTAATTAAAATTATATGTGCAACTTTTACATACAAAACTGATTTCATGAAATCTGCATCAATTACTTTTAAATTATATCCAGAGCAAACAAAATTATATTTAAAAGAAATATTTTATTTATTTGTTTATTTATTTGTTTGTTTTATTTTATTTTATTTATTTATTTATTTTTATTTTTATTATTATTATTATTTTCATGTTAAAGTTTTAGAAAACAAATAACAATCTTCGAATTTTAAATAGGTAATTGGAAATAAATCTAATTATTAAAACAATATTGCAATGACTTGTGCATGCTTTAAAATGACATAAATGAACAATATTATATTTAATTAAATATGGGTTTCTCGTGTACGAGAAAAGTTTTCGTATTTTTGGCATATAAACTGCAGATTAGGTAAATTTGTTTTTCACCAGAAAATTTACAGACAAATCTCTATTTGTACGAATTATTGCCTATTACAAGCATAACTTATGATGCTAATTAAATTTATATATACAATTTTTATATAAGAATTGATTTCATAAAATATGAATAAAGTATTTTGAATTAAGTCAAGAGAAATTAAAATTATTTTTAAAAATGGAATGTTACTATAAAAAATATTTTTGTAATATAAGCAATTTCAATAATTTAAAGTTTACTAATATAAAAATATTCTGATAATTTCTCATAATTTAATGCTTACTAATAAAAAAAAAAAAAAAAAAAAATCTAATATATATATATATATATATATATATATATATATATATATATAGAGAGAGAGAGAGAGAGAGAGTAAAAAAGAAATTTTAATGGTGAAATGTGAAACAAAAGTATCTTTTGAGAAAATATAGCTTATATAATGACCTATACATGTTTTAAAATGACATAAATTAAGTTGTATTTAAGTAAATATGATTTTCTCATATGCGATAAGAAACTTCGTATTTTTTGGTATATATACGCTCACACAGAAAATTTTATTTACAGAAATAGTGATAGTTGGAATAAATATTGCTTACTACATATGTAACATTTGCTATTATTTGAGATTTTTTGTGCAAACTTTTTTACACCATATAGAACACTTTATATCTAACCTACGGATAATACGGTGAAAAATACTGTACTTTATTGTTTTTCCTTTACATATATATTTAAATGAAAGAAAGCAAAGTAACTACTGCAAGGCACAAGTTTAAGCAATGGTTGTTAAGTACTTTTTGTTAAAAAAAAAAATAAAATAAAATAAAATAAAATAAAAATATATATATATATGGAATAAATTTAATGTTCAGTATAAATGAAATATTAAAAAAATTCACTGAGAAGAAATTCTGTAACTGACATCTATAAATTAAATTGTGGCTCTAGAAAAAATAGATCCATGTTATTCTTATAAATTCTGGTCCCTTTTGAAAGCGAGTTCTAGAAACCCCTATTAGAATTCAAGAGCGTTTGCCTATATTCTGAGAGAAAAGTTATTTACAATTCTCCGCAAATAAATGCGAATACAACAGGTGGGTTTCAGCAGCTACACTGTAAAAAATGCTGCAGTAAAATTACGGGCAAAGCCCGGCAGCAATTATTCCAGTCAAAGCCCGTAAAAATACATTTAGACGATGAATGATGTATCGCCAGTAATTTTACGTTGCGATGAAACATACAACCAACCTGCAAAAAAAGTAGCATTAACCGTAAAATTAAAAGTTAAAGTTTAACTTTCTAGAATGCTTTAAAAAATTTCTTGCAATTATTACACATGCGTGCAGGGAGAAATCCAAAACACTAAAAAACTTATTTATTTTTTTGCACGCAAAAACTAATTTATTAATTATCATGCGAAGCAAACCGTCTTGGGTAGCCCGAGATTCGAACTCACAATCACCTGTGTCCGAAGCCAGCGCTTTGCCAACCACGCCTCTGGGATCACAGAACCTTTTCTTTACAAGACAGATAAAGTCAACATCAGAACTGACTAGTTGATAAATCTTGTCATATGCACGAAAAGGCTTCTGGAAAAAAATTTAAACCGATTTACAGCACAATGTGAAGTAACAAATTTCAATTATTTTTACAGAACTAGCTATACAAATTTACAGCAACCTATGCTGTATTTATGTTAAAAAAAGTGTTTTATTTTTACAGAAATTTTTTTACAGTTATTAAATTGTTAACGTTCAAAGTATGCATAAAAATATTATATTTTAAGACTATTTTAAAATCTAAATTTGATATTTTTGACAAAATTAAGAAGTCAGTCAATTCTCATATTGAAAAAACAAAAGCTTGTTTTTTTTTCCTATAAAGACTACGATAGTGAATTTTGTGAAAGAAAATCTAACTGTTTTTGGAATCATTTTTATTTGTAAAAGGACTGGATTGGATTTGGGAATAAGGGCGATTGACTGCTGTGGGTCCTAGGCCTGAGGGGGAGTGCCCTCCATTGGGTCTTCTGAGGGGTCCTAGCCCGTATTTACACAAGTTTCGGAGGAACCTACGGAAACCTCCGAACAGCTAGGCCGACGAGCGCAACCTGTGATCGAGCCCGGCACCTCACATCTACCACTTAACCGCTCGGCCGCTGGTGGGCCTTTTTTATTCATAAACACTAGCACTAAAGAGGTAGTCTTATTTCAAGGTTCTCATTAGAGGTAAATAATGGGTGTGAATTTCTCACTTTTTTTTCAAAAACAAAATGAAACTTCTGAAAACTCTGTGAGATCTCTGAAAATTAACCAAGACGCAGAATAAACTTTGAATAATAATAATAAATCTTTTACATAAATACAGAGAATTTGTATCTCAAATTGATACAATTTTTTTCATGTTTTTCGATCTTTATGGTTTCAGTAGAGGGTGCAAAGAAGAAATAACTAGAGCCTAATTCTTATTCATCCAAACATGTTTTCATTATAAGACCAATTTTAAACTATGTTTATGAAGCGTTAGGCACACTTTTTAGAATAGCAGAAGTTTTTTTTTTTTTTCAAAGCTGTATTCCATTAAAGGGAGCCAACCAGCGGTCGAGCAGTTCTGTGCTCAAAGCTGGTAGACATGAGGTGCCGGTTTCGATCCCAGGTCGCGCTCGTCGGCCTAACCGTTCGGAGTTTTCCGTGGTTTTCTTCAAAACTTGAGTAAATACGGATTAGGACCCTTTAGAAAGACCCCCACGGAGAGCACTCCCCCTCTGGCCTAGGACCTATAGCAGTCAATCGGCCTTATTCCTAAAATCCAAATCCATTGAATGAAGAAAGACTGAAGTATTTCGAGAGCTGAACCTACTATATATGATGTAATGTACATATATGATGGTCATATTCAGATAAAACAGCTTTGTTTTTTAACTGTGAATTTCATACATAATAATCATAAGACTTACCTTCAAATGGTTAATTACATATTCATTTCATATTGAAATAAACTTTATTTTAGCATATTGTGAGAAATGCATTGTGGAAAATACATTAAAATTTTCCGTTTTCTAAGGTTTAACTGAAGGGTTAAGAGCAATTAGAATTCTGTATGCTTAAAAAAATAAAAATAAATAAATAAATAAATAAACTAAAACTAAAAAAATGCGTTCAGTGGATAAAACAATTGTTAGATTGTAGTTTGTGTTTTAGAAATCTGGCTTCAAATCAAGAAACCATTTTAGCTTTCCTTTTTAATGTTTTCGTGTTAATAGACAAAGAAAATCAATTTCATCAATATCAATTACTCAGTTTCAGTCAGATGGAAATCTTTTGAATTAAATTAAGAAAACAATAGCTTATTAAACCAATGGATGTTTCTATGCGTCATGCGTGCATAATTAAACACATTCAATTAGTATAAATAACAATCATACTTTCAGTTTGAAAATGGAAGAAAATGGAATTCTCTCTTGATGTCACTGAAATGATAGCATTTTAAGAGATTTTCTCATAATAAAATGGTTTGGTGAAAGATAAGAGCAATTTCCGTAGATTAACGGCTTTTTCTTGTAAAATTTCAAAAGAATTATAACTTCGAAACATCAATTTACGGGTTACGACCGTTTAGCTAGCAAAACGGTCATTTCCCGTAAAATTATACGGTTATTTCCTAAATTATGCTTCCAAAACATTAATTTACGGATTATGACCGTTTAGGTAGCGAAACGGTTATTTCCCCTAAAATTATACGGTCAAATACCGTGATTTTACATTTTTTTTTTTTTTTTTTTTTTACAGTGTACGATCTTGGTTTATAATTCTATTGTAGAAATAATTGTATAATCTATTGTATAATCTTGGTTTATTACGGAATTCTAGAAAATGAAGCGAGAATTTCTCGCAACACAAAAAATTTAGAATATTCAGAATATTGTTTCATCATCTAGAAATATGTAGAATAGAAATTATCGATCATTTCGTCTATTCAGTTTATTGGCGTGCCTTATGCGCATAGCTCGAAATCTATATTTCTAGTTAAGGGATTTACAAATGACCACTTATTCATTCAAGATGAAGGCGATATATATATTTTTTTCTCATTGTACATTATCTATAACTTGAGATTATTACCCAGTTTAACAGAAAAAGTACAAAATTAAAAATAAAGTAAAAAGCATATTTCGTACACGTATGTTTTTAACAAAAATCATTAAATATAATTGCAGAGATCACAAAAGTATAATTTATTTATTAATATTAGGTTAATATCATAAAAGTCAATACTGACGCCTGAAGGGAAAAATGGACGTTGAAATTAATTTATTATTATTATTATTATTATTTTGCATTATATTGCATCTCAAATTAAGTGTTGCTATAGAAACTGCCTTTTTATGCATACAGCATGTTTGAAATAGTAAAATAATAGTTTACATGAAAATACGTCTTTTACTTAATCGTCTTTAATAATAATAATTTCGTGTTTAATAATACAAAATCATACGCCTAATTTTAAAATGTTCTATGTTAATTCTAAATTATTTTAAAGCTTTATTTATTTTTATTTATTTATTTATTTATTTGTGTGTGTGTGTTTGGCATGTAACGGAATACATTTGTAAATTAACTTTTATATCTTATAACAACATCAGTAAATAATAAATAAATAAATAAATAAAAATAAAACTTAAAATCTTTATGAATTTTTGCCAAGCGACTAAATTTAAGATTTTATAATAAATGTATTAACATCCTGATTTAAAACTGAATGCCTAGATTTGTGACAAATATACAGACTAGCATTCACACACTATTTTAAAAGGATTGTATGAAAATAAATTAGTAAGGAGAATTATAAGTAACTAATTATCCCCGTATCTGTAGAATGGTACTAATTAAAAAATATTATATAGCTTAGAACGTTCTATATAAACAATCTCTTTATTTTTAGTAGTTCGGATTTTGATAATTTTCCACATCCCTCGTCTCCCTTATGAATCAGAATTAATTTTAAATGAAGTCGTTGAAAAGTAAACATATTTTATTAATGAAGCGTCTTCCTGAAATGAGACAGATGTGAATTATTTGATCTTTTTGTAATTTAACATATTCCCCTTTCTAAACATACGTTTTTTTTTTTTTTCTTGTCTTTTCCATGAATTGAATTTCACGGTGTTCTTGTTTAAAACTGGGTGATCCAAATGTCAGGACAAACTTTAAAAATGAATAAATCGAAAACGAATCAAGATACAAAGGCACAGTTTACACCAAACGGATGAAAAAGAAACCGGGTTTTGTGTAGCAATGAAAAAGTAATAGTTCTGTTGACGACCAACAGATGGCGCTATAGTGTTTTATTTCACCAAAAGATGGTTAACAAATGAAAAAAAAAATGTTGAGAACTTACAAGTCAGCTTAATTACAGTTAATTAGTACCACTACAGTAACTGTTCAATGTCCATCATTCAGAAGTACAGCTGTGAGACGATTCACCGCATCGTTCATAGCATTTAGTAGCATTTCTTGCGTTATGGCAGACACATTTCGGCGGATGGCATCTTTCAGTGCTGTTAATGATTTAGGTTGGTTGCGGTACACTTTTGACTTCACAGGGTGTCTGATCGGGAGATATTGGAGGCCATTCGTGATTAAAGTAGCGACTGAGAATGCGATATTTCGATGCATATAAGCTTCGACTAACATTACCTGCTGTAGTTGTTCCTTTTTATATCGTTTGTTGCTTTGCATAATCCTACATGAGAAATCCGACAGCGCCATCTATTGGTCGCCAACAGAACTATATATATATATATATATATATATATATATATATATATATATTCGTAGCCACACAAAACCCGGCTTCTTTTCCATCCGTTTGGTGCAAACCGTATATTTGTATCTTGATTCGTTTTCGAATTATTCATTTTTAAATTTCGTCCTGACTTTTGGATCACCCGGTACATTTTACTTTTGATTATGTTTCATAATGTAGAAAGAAGTAAATTGCAGTGTTGCTGTTAATATATATCCAGTATATGAAAAACATCGGAACCAGCATTAAATACTCTCTCGCATTCCTTTTCAGACATGCCATTAAAGATACTTTATCATGAGAAGATTGTTATATAATATTTAACTTAGAAACTTATTTAGTTCCCTCAAACTTCAAACCATGTTTTTTTTTTTTTTTTTTTTTTTTTTTTTTCAAAATGTACACTTTTCATCTTCATATTTAAATGTCAAGTAGTTTTGAACTCTTAATAAAAGAGGAAGATTTTAGAAGCATAATGAGTGTGTATTTAAGATAGTGGTTAAATAGTATTTTTATAAGTTGAAATTTAATTAAATAAATAATCTTTCGAAGGATTCATAATCTACAAATGAAAATATAGTTTTCAAATATTCTTTAAGATGTTTATTTTAATCACTATAGTTAAATAAAAAAATTACGTAATAAATTATTTGGTGTGGAACCTACACGATTTTTTCTTATCCTGAATTTCAATACTGTTTCTTTTTTCGGTGATTCAGAGGGCATCAAAACGAGTAAATGTTACAAAAACTCAATTTCGAAAATGTGACTCCAACACAACACTTTCTATTCCATACATATGGGTAACAGAAAGTAAAAAAAAAAAAAAAAAAATACTTTTATTATTATTTTTTAATGTATTCAATATATGAATTCAAATACTGTCTATTTATTTTAAAACTCAATCATTTTAATATGTTATAGATAGGAAAATTTGTAAGGAGAGTTACTGGATATCAATAAAGTTGCAATGTTTATATTTCAGAGGAAATGCGGAATTTTCACCAAATTTTTAAACAACGATTTATATTTAGATTTTTTTCCCTTTATTTAATTTGAGTAAACTAAATTTTTAGTGTATTTCTTTAAAATGTAATGTATATGACTTATTTTCATTTTTAAATTTTTAAAGCATGTTAAGTTCTATTCCTTGGATTTTTTCTACTACAAATATATTTCAGAATTCCCGAATGTTTAAAATGTCATTGTGTAATTTCAATAAAATTTAAACTAAGTATACTCTGATTATTCATGTTATTAGTTTTATATAGGGATTATTACTCTTAAAATACGATGTTATTGATTTAAAAAATATGATATTTTCATCTAGTTTCAAATCTGTGTGAAATGATTTTCATGTCCTGCCTTAAAAATTACCAAATATATATAGAGAGAGGGGATTTTTTAAAAAATAATTAATTTATTAGTTAATCATTTTTTTTTATTCGCAAAATAGTTGCACAAAAAAATCATAACAATTTGTATGTGATTTTCCTCCTTTATTATCTTCCTCTTTTGTTCTTTATTTTTCTTGAAATCTGCTATAGTAAAATTAAATATATGTCATTATTATCTTCTTTTGTCATATTAGAATGCAGAATAATTGAGTAGGTTATATGAATTTCGAACTATTTTAGCCCCTTATTTTTTCCACAACACTGCATTTATTACACTACATTTTAAATAGGAGTTGCGTTAATAAAAATATTGATAATATTGCTAAAATCGTAATTTATTCCAAGAAATAGGATTATCCTTATTTAGGATAAAAATGAAGTGTTGAAATGAAGATAGATTTTTCGAAGAATATGTACAAAATCAAAAATATTAGATTATATTTGACGTTTTATATATTTTTTCTTATTGGATAAGATAAGATTATTATTTCAGTAAGATTATAATATAGCTATTTATATTTTTCTATTCAATTTTGAAGTATTTCTCTTTGGATGCTAAGAATTTGTATAACACATGATAAAAGCTTGCAGGGAAAAAATTAGTTTCTATTTTAGCAATAGATTTTTTAATTTCATTATTCTTATTCCTAACATTTCTGTTCTGCTTCGATTTCTTTTTTTCTGTTTTTAATAGATTATTACTTAAATAAAATTAATCTAATTAAGTTCACACACAATTCTAGCAACGTTTTTGAGAACTGTTTTGATAAAACTTATATTCTCCCTCTCTCTCTCTCTCTGTGTGTATATATATATATATATATATACGTTATTTTATAGAAACGTTAGTAAATAGTAATTTATTAAATCTACTATGTACTTTAATTTTGATAGTGGTAAATTACAGCTTTAAGGATAATACAATATCTAACCATAAACTGACAGTTTTTCAATATTTATGTTTTAAGGGAGTCGAATATATTTCGTTTTCAAATTACTTTAAACAGGAGTGTGTATGTGATATATAATGAGTTTTCATATATGTGGTTTGCAATATTACATTATCCTCCATTTAAATGCGCTTATATAAATCGTTTTGAACTGATATACAGGCATTTGGTTCAATAATTGAATCCTGATAAGTATTTTTCATTTTTCCAGAAATAATCACTAATAACTCATTTTATTCCGTTACTGCCAAATTTGCTTCACAAATTTGCATTAATTCTTTTAAAAACTAGTATGATGTTATTACCACAAGAGTTTTTTTTCCTATATTTTCTATTACAAATTCACTCAGTACAAATAATTCATCAAAGCGGTTATTTATTAAAACTATCTACCATGATGTATGCAGACGTATATCATCTTAGAGAAAAATAACCCAAAATATCCAAAGAAAGACTATTTTTTCTTTTTAAATAACATCTTAAAAAATGCATAATTGTTTATCACATATTAAGTTTCTAACAATTATATGCCATAAAATTTGAGATATTGTCTTTCTGTACTCGGTGAAAATTGCAGTATAGCAGCGCCACCTATTGGAACATATGCATTCAACTAGTATAGGCATAATGTTTCATAACAGCCTTCTTATAAAAATTCGTTTGACGATGCGCAACAAAAACTGAGTTATAGGCTTCCTTCAAATTGGCTAAATCGCTGTATAGAAGGTACCATATGCTAAGTCATTGGCATTAAAAATTGATAGACACTATGTTTCGTCAAGGTGCATCCACATATAAATTATATGCAATTCTGTGTAACAGTTCCTGAGATTTAACCTTTAGTTTTAAATGTGGAAATCACTGTGCATCAGCGACTCCTAATTCATGATACGCAACAGAGCCTGAGATTTAACTTTCTCTTAATTTGAAGAAATAGCTGTATAACAGCGTCATCTGTTGAGCGATTGAAAATAAAAAGTGATAAACACTAATACAAGTCAAAGTGGAGCTACATAAAAAAACTGTATGCAATTCTAATTCTACACAGTTATTCTTGGAAAATAGATGCCAGATGGTTTTGCTGTCACACACACACACACACACACACACAAAAGCAGACGGATGGACAGGCAGAAATTACCTAATAATGGCCAAATCAACCTCTGGACCTCTCAAAACGTTTCAAGCCTTCGAAGACTGAAATCCAAAATTTTTTAGGAATACAATATGGATTATAAAATAGTGAAATGTATGTATTATATAAATGTAATATATGTATTATATGAAATGTATTATATAAATAGTGAATAGAGTATTAGCTAGACTCTGTACCTTAAATCGCTCTTTCGAGACCAATTCATTTGTTTAAATATACCACGTTCGGAATATTCGATCATTAAATCCCCAGGGCTATGGGAAATGAATGATTCCTGGGACTTGTTTTGCCTAATTACCCTGTTGTCTAATTATATTGTATGTTTAAGGTTGAACCATTGGCAAGTATCTTCGCTGAACATTTCTTAAAATAAACTTTTCAGTGTGGAATAAATATATCAATTTGCGATAACTGCATACGGCTCATTATTTCACGTAGTAATATTATGGAAATTTATGATATGTCTTAATCAACTACAAACATAAACATAAAAAGTGAACTAATAGAATATATACAGGGTGGTTATACTTCCCCTATAAACAGCATTCTACAGCGCAAATGGGCCATCGGAATGCCACGAAATTTTGTATATAGACTAGACACGAGATTCACTCACGGAATTTCGAAAAAGAAAATAGTTGCAAAATGGCCACCAGGCGGTGCTTTTTCTTGAAAAACATTTAATTTAACACAATAAACTGCCAAAACGGAATACAAAAACAATATTAACATTTATTGACTAGTTTCTGATCACCTTGTCGTCGAACCCCATTAAGTAAATGTAAGAAAAGAAAAAAAAATAATAATATAATTTAATATAATATATATATATATATATATATATATATATATATATATATATATATATATATATATATATATATATATATATATATATATATATATATATATATATATATATATATATATATATATATATGTATGTATGTATATATATAAACAGTACGCTGTTTGAGAAAAACTAAACATTTTGCAGAAACAAGAAGAGGTTAGGGTATCCTGTTTTACATTTTATTACTCATAATTTTTCTTCTAGATTGTTAATATTGTTTCCGTATTCCGTTTTGGCTCGTTTATTGTGCTAAACTTAATTTTTTTTTTCTGAAAAGGCGCCCTGTGGTGGATATTTTGAAACTTTTTTTTAAATTATTATTCCGCGAGCGCATCTCGTGTATAGACTATATACCAAATTTCGTTACATTTCGTTCACCCGTTTGCGCTGTAGAATGCTGTTTATAGGGGAAAAATTTAATTATAACCACCTTGTATATATACATATATTTGTGATAGATTTTAATTTAAGCAATTTACTAATAGTTTAAAATCGCCATTATTAAAATATATAAATAAATACTACATTTTGTTAAAATAGGTATTTATTTATCGTCAAAGAGTATTTATCCCTGATTAGACATCTAAATTTAATTAAACTTGCGGTTTTATTAAATACGATTATTTTTTTGTTTGTTTGTTTGTTTATACAAATGGTATTTTTACACAAATTGATGCAACCAAATTAATTATAAAGTTACAGTTTCTACTCTCGAAGAATTCTTAGTAGAAATTTTAATAGTGTAAAAGGCACGTTTTCGATATTTTAGTGTAATTAGTA
Organism: Salticus scenicus; assembly: GCA_963930645.1. Classification (NCBI taxonomy): domain Eukaryota; kingdom Metazoa; phylum Arthropoda; class Arachnida; order Araneae; family Salticidae; genus Salticus; species Salticus scenicus. The sequence goes on along the minus strand of OZ005652.1, from coordinate 114,017,249 downwards.
GACTCAATAGGATAATAGACAGAAATTGAAAGATTTCGTTTATGTGTTACAACGTGATATTTCCGTAGTGGTTCCAGAGCCTCATTAAGGGGGAAGCACATATTATTTATACTTACACCGTTATTTTTTAACAAATACTTTTCTCCTATAATAAACAGAAAATTTTCATTAAAAATTATTTTAAAAGAATTCTGGTGTCTAATAACGGTGAGTAAATTACATTGTTTTACACCGTTCATTTTTTATAAAAAAATATTTCCTCGTCAAAGCGTGGAATTTCTATGACATGAAGTAAAAAATAATTGTAAAAATATTCCGGTGAGAGCGGAGATAATGTGTGCTTCCCCCTTAATCAGGCTCTGAGTAGTTCCATAACGAGTAAAAATATATATAGAAATATTTGAACTTATTATTACTATTGTTATTAATAGTAATTGAGTTGTAAAAAATATTAGATAATTTATTGTTAGTAAAAATGCAATTACTTTTTCAGTACGTGCGTGTGAGCATATGTAATTTTACTTTAAATTAAATGAGTTATAAAAAAAATGTATATTTTAGAAAAAAATATCATTAAACAATAATATTTTGACTATGAAAATGAAAATAAATGTGCAATAAAATTTTATGTGTTTTTCGTAAGAATTATTCCTATTTTTTTTTTCTTGTTATTTAGATAATGTTTCATTCTATAGCCAAAAATTACTTTTTTGGACTCAGGGGGCCTTAAAACGTGCAAATCATGCGATATCGAATTTTTGGACCAAATACAATACTTTCATTACCTACGGCAGTAGGGTAATGGGAGTAATATGACTTATTTAGCTATAATTATACTATTTCGTTTTAAAAATACACATAAACTTTACATGTAAGTTAGAGCTTCTTCCCTATGAATAACTCGCACAAATAATCGTTTTTATTTAGTTTATTCATATTAATTAGATTAAAATAAAATGTGTTTAATTAATTTTCATAATGTAAATGTAAAATAATATAAAATGAAATCGTTTTCTTAATTATTTTGCCTTCATTTGAGTGTTAGGCAATATTACCTTTATAATATTACACTGTAGACTTTTCTTTCCCTCTTTACATATTTAATATAGTTTCGATTGATTTCTAGAATTTTTTATAAATTTCAGATTCGTTTAAAATATTTATAAATCATATTTTGTCTAATAGAAAAAGGTGCTTACCCATACCTTAATGCCAAGACTCTCTGTTAAACTTATATTTATTACTTTTCGAAATTGATGTAATTGTGGAACGAATGTAATCGTGGAAATCGTGTTATTTTAAATAGTCAAGTATAAATATTCAATTTAGGATCTCATAACCCGTTCAAGAACAAATAAGCTATAATTTAATCTTTTCTCTTGAGCAAAGGAGGTGCCAATGTGAGGTGAAAAAAAAAACACTAATTAAATGTATGCTAATTGCATCAAGATATATGCTCTGCTGCCAAGAAAGGAAACAAATTTTCGCAGAATAATGCTTGTAAATGACAGTTAGCGCTTTGTAATATATATACGTCTCTTAGGCTAATTCATTCTACTTGAGAAATTTCTCATTCATTTATACTAATTTTGTACATTTTCGGTTTTATTTTTTAGCATGTTATTTAAATGATAATTTGAAAATCTTGGATGTGTAAAATAAAGCTTTTCAAAAACATACGAGGTCATTTTATTGTGTTTAATAATGTTTGTTTAAATCGATGGTATTCTAGTAAAATATTTTTATGTAAAGAATTTCACTTCCTAATTTTTAATAATGTCTAAATAAAATAGCAAAATAGTTAAATAAAGCGAAGTAAATAGTTAAATACAATAAAAGAAAAAGATTTTGAGATATGTACGTGCATGTGACTGTGTGCCTGTATATAAAAGAAAATAAAAAATAAATTGTCTGTTTCATATAAATTTCAAGAAATATGAATTTGTATAATGTACTTTCTAAATTATTCAAAATTATCATCATATAATTTAATTTTTGTAGAAGTTAATTTGCGATAATTAGCCTTCCAAAAATCATTCTTTTTCTAGAATGCATTTTCAAAATTATTAGTACACTACATACCAATAAGTATTTGGATACATTCGAATTTAGATATTTTGTCAAAGATCTAGAAATGTTCAGTTGGAATCATCTTGAAACTTTGGTAGCGTAAAGAAGAAGTAGAACCTCATATATTTCAACAAACTTTATGTCCCGAAAAGGAAAAGGAGACAAAAAAAGGAGACAAAAAGGAGTAAAAAATTAAATAAAATTCAAAATATTTTGGATCATTCTGTTAAAAGTAGTGCTTGCAATACATTTTGGTTGTAGCATGCAATTTAAAGTAAATTTTCATTATATATATATATATAATTGTTAAGAGGCTGCCACATATATTCGTAGAGATATAGCACTTTTTTATTTTTAAACATTGTGAAAAAAATTCCACTTTTTTTAATTATTATACGTAGGGTACTGAACCTAGAGCAAGCACATTTTCTGAAAATTTGGCATATTTCATTAGACCCAGCATACTGGAATCAGAATGCAAAACTATTAACAACCTAAAGAAATATGGACACTGCATGTACAAGATTTATAAAAATTTCGTTTGCATAATTTAATAGCCCAATATATTGAGCAACTTATATGGAAACACCAAAGAAATATCGCGTAAATAATATATATATATATATATATATATATATATATATATATATATATATATGTGAGAGGTAGAGTGAACAAAATTCAAGTTCTAAAAAAAATGAAGATGATAGGGAGTTTTTATCAATATTACAGTGACTACATTTGTTATATATAATAATATTATTATTTATGGTCAATATAAACTGAAAAAAGAAAAAAAAAGCTTTAATGATGAAACTTTAAAGAAAATCATTATAAAATAAACAGTAACTTTCATCATATTTAAACTTTAAATTATTTGTTATATATTTTCCTACGTAAATTGCCATCAAATACTTTAAATATTGAAAATAAATATTCCAACGAAAATATTTATAGATATTATTTGTGTTGGGAAATAATGTAAAGAAATTATATATTGTGCCATGTTTGTCGTACACTGTGGAAAAATCTGTTTAAAAAAAAAAAATAAGTTTTCTGTAACTGCTCATTGGCTTTGTAATTGTCCGTTGTCTTTCTCAGTTGAATTTCAAGCAAAAAAAAAAAAATTAAATGTACACAATTTCATGGTTTTACGGTGACTCCCATATTGTCAAGATCCTAAATAAACACTTAAATATTAGAATTTTCTGACATCTAAAATGTTTTTTTTTCATTTATTTAACTTTTTATGAAGATATAAAAAGCATCAGACGTTTGAAACTATGTGTATATATATATATATGTGTATGTATGTATGTATGCATGCATTCATATAAACAGATGAGGCAATTGAAGTGTGAAACTGTTGTTTTTAATAAAATCTAATTTATTTTTTCTTCTAATAGGATCATCTTAATTCATATTGAGGCTGCATTCTTTTACTGCAATAAAAAAAAAAAAAAAAAACATTTAAAATACCTTCTTTTGCAATATAACAACACATTTGAAAGATGAAGGGAAAAAGACTGAACGTGATATTACTTTTTTCTTTGGGAGAAAGACCATGTGAGTTATTAAAACAGTTAAAGCATGATATATATATATATATATATATCTACAGATTCTGGATTTGTAAGAAAATGACATGGTGATAGTCGCAGACCTATAGATGTGACTGCAGTGAACGAGAAGAAATTTCGAGAAAATTTGAAGCGAAATCATTGCTGGAATGCAAAGAAAATGGTTGCTGAGATTGCATTTTACTGAGAAGAGTTCAGTGGCGTCGCGTGAGTAACGTTTCGGTCATCTCCATATGTGTGGTTAGAAACAGTCTGTTATCATGGAAAGTTCATTCATCTGATTGACTGTTGGAATACCGTCATACCTACGTTGCTCTATAAAAAAGTCGAATCAACCAATAAGATAAATATATATTCCATTACAATGCACTGTTTTCAGCCACTCGCATAGAGATGATTAAAAACGTCATTCACACGTCACCACTGGAAGAATCAGACGAATTCTTAAAAATAAGTTGAATACACGACCATATAAAAAATATGCAGCACATTTTCGAAATATACAGCAAAAGAAAATCAGTGTCATAAAAGCAAGATCGCTGAGACAGAGGCTTGCGCATGGTAAATTGAAAAAAAAAAGTGTGCTCTCTAATGAGAAATTATTCGCACTTTAACAAAATGTCAACAAATAAAACGATAGAGTTTGGTAAAAAACAAAATTCTCAAAGATCCAAACCTGTTCGGAGTCAGCAGAAGGCATAGAACTGCATCTATATGGTTTGGGCTGGAGTAACTGTCACAGATCGTACCTCTCCTGCTTTGTTCCTGAAGGTATAAAAACCAGTGCCCAAAAGTTCCAAGAATAAATGTTGGAAGGTTTTTAAACGCCATGAGCACAATTTTGTTTTGAAAAAATGAATTACACTTTACAAAAGGACTTCACAACCTCAAAGATCATACAACCTAAGTGTGGTTGGAGAAAAATGTTCCTTCTTTTATGAAGGCAACCGAATGGGCCCCCTTACAGCCATGATCTGAACAAATTAGTTTATTAACTGTGGGTAAAAAAGAGATAAAAGTATGTTCTTCTAGATACAACAGTTTGCAACCAGTTAGAAAAGCTTTAACTAAAGTATAGAACGACTACAACATGGGATGCGTGCTGCATTGGAAATTATGAATGAGCGTTTAAAGCTATCAGTTAAAAATAAAATAGGTTGTATTGAAAATTCTGTATTATATTACGATCCTTCAATTGTTTCATTTTATATTAAAAAGGTTTTCAATATATTTTTTTTTCCTTTATACACAAAGTTAATTTCTATATAAGACGTTAGACTTCAATTGCCCCAACCTGTATATGCACACACACACACACACACACACATATATATATATATTCTTTTTCAGAATTTTTATAAATTTGATAAGATTCTTGTTTTTTTTTTTTTTTTTTTTTTTTTTTTTTTGCAAAATGACAAATTAAATAACAATGAATAAAATTGGTATTAATTGTGTGGAAACAAAATAATATTATGCTTCCTCATTTAAATTTTAAAATATTTAGTTTGTAACAATAATAAACTAACTGCCATCGATCTGATTAAATAAAAAAATATTTAGTTGCTTTTTTAAATATGCACTTGCTTTACAGGTGATACGTTATTAATGTTTTATACAAAATTCATCAGTATTTTAGCATACAAAAAGAAATTTTACTGAAAAATATATGTTTATACATATTAAACTGGTTTCCCAAAATTATTATAATATATTTTGAAAAAGACTAAAACAAACAAACAATAAAAATATATAAATAAGTAAAAATTAAAATTAAAATGTACTTAACAAGGGAATTTTATTCTTTAAATATATTTACTAAATTTAAGAATCTGTTAATAATTTTTGCGAGATTTACACAAGTGTTAAATTTATAATATTTTAATATGTACTAATATTAGAAAATCCATCAATTAACTTTTTAAAGTAAGTAATACTAATAATAATAATAATAATACTAATATGCACTTGGAAATAAATATATCAGGATTGACAAAATAGCTTAAATAATGACTAACGCATTTTTAAATTCTCACAATTTAAGAGCTTTGCATTTACTAAATATGCTATTTTCATATGTGAAAACCAATTACGTGTTTTATGGTTTAAAAACATTAGGATAGATAAATACGTCTTACACCAGAAATTCTCAGAGAAAGCTATATTTTTCCGAAGCATTACCGCTTGCATACATAACATTTTCTGTTAATTAAATTTATGTGTACAACTATTATATACAAAATTAGTTTCATGAAATCTATATGAAAAATAATGAATTAAGTCCAGAGGATATATATATATATATATATATATATATATATATATATATATCCTTGAAAAGGAATTTTTTCTTAATATTTTTATGTAATTTAAAATTTTCAATGCTTTAGATGAGATTTACAATAATGTAATATTTTATAATATTCAAAAATTCATTATTTTAAATTGAAAAAAAAAAAAAAGAATTTTGAATACGCAATTGTAAGTACATGTATCTATTTAAACAAGGTTGCTTAAAAAATGCCTTACACATCTTTAAAATAATATAAATTATGACAATTGTATTTAAATATAGTTTTTTCATATGCGAAAATATTTATTTTGTATTTTTTGACGTATATTACGCAGGTTAGGTAAATTTGATTTAGTAAATATATATATAAATAAAGTTTAATAATTTAGTAAATATATATATAAATAAATAAATTACAGGCAATGATTTATTTGTAAGAAGTACTGCCTTCTATAAATATATTTTTTTGCTTTTAATTAAAATGATATATACATATTTTATATGTAAAATTAATCTCATGAAATCAGCATAAAATATTTGAATTATTTCCAGAATAAATAAAATTGTACTTATAAAGGGAATTTTAGTATTGAAATATATCTATGTAATATAAAATGTTTCTGTAATTCAATATTAACTAATATGAAATAGTAAAAATAAATAAAAATAAATAAAGAATTTATTTTTTATTCGAGATATGCGATTTTCAGATATGCTAATAAAGACTTTTCAGATATGAAATTGAAAATAAAAGTACTTGTTATGACAATATTCCTTAAATAATTACTTACATATGTTTTAAAGTGACATAAATTAAGAGCATTTTATTTATTTAAATACGGTTTTCTCATATACGAGAAAATTTTTCGTATTATTTTCGCATGCTATGCGCAGGTAAGTTAAATCTTACTCCGGAAATTTCGTATGAAATATTACCCCTTAGAAATATAACTTCCTGTTAATCAAAATTTCTGATGTGAAACCGATTTATCTGTACTGCAGAATATATACTGCAAAAGGCGGTACATATCTTCTTTTGAAATTAACAGCTGCAATGCGTAAATTAAAGCAAGGATTTGTAAGCTTTATCTGTTTATTAACTAAAATTATATAATATAAAGTTCAATACTAAAAAATAAATAAATAAATAAATAAATAAACAGTATTTTTTTTTTTTCATATTATCAGAAATAATGTAAATTTGAATTACAAAATTTCATTTCTTATTTGTGTGTGTTTAAGAAAGTTACAAGTACTATATAGAAATGTTTTATTTTCTCTCACCAACTTATATGGTAGAGAAAGTATTGTTTTAGGATCAAATTTTCGGAATCGCGATCCTGTTATATTTACACGGTTTGAGGTAACCTGAATCTGAAAATCTTGTTTCAGCGGTCTTTTGTGTTTGAGTGTGTTTGTCTTTTGTCAACATATTTCATTAACAAATAGAAGCAGGAATACAGAACTAGGTATTCAACATATATCTGTACTATATTGAGATGCTACAATAAACTTTTCGTTGAGATGAATCAAAGGGTTAGTGGTCAGAGGCCATCCAAGTGATTTCAAGTGCATTGCGTCTAACCGCGAAATTTCTGGTAAGTACAGTCAGGGATTGATCCAGGTTTTAATTTTTGGGGCTCATTTTTGTGAAAAACAAATTATTTTTGTGATTTTTTTATATATTTTTTTTTAATTCAAAATATTTTTGTGAAAAAAAAAAAAAAAAAAAAAAAAAAGAATTGTCGCTAGAAACCTTTTTTTTTTAGCAATTACTCTTATCTAATGTTTTATATCAAGGTAGCATTTTATTAGACAAGTATAGACACTCATTAAAAAAATGCTATAAACATGGAAAAATCTTATAAAAGTATTATTTTTATAAAACAAAATTTTGTGAAAGGGTCGTTTTTATAAATCTGAATTTTGTGAAGGGACACATTTTCTGAATTTGAATTTTGTGAAGAGGTCCATTTTAGAGATTTAAATTTTGTGAAGGGGCATCAAAAGGGTCCCAGTTTTTGCCTTGATCGACCCCTGACAGTGTAATAGTTATAGGCTTCCAGAAACAAAATGGAATGAACACACTTTTTCATGTGCAAAAAAGTATGTTTTGTGTAGATTTTGGTATAGAAATTATTCATCATTCATTTACAGGGCTACCCAAAGTGTTTGTCTATATTGATGCTATACCTGGAAATACCAGGAAGTGTATTTCATTTTGTGTTATGTTCTTTTGATTAGGCTAAATTGTTATATTTACATGTTTTGAAGTCCCTTGAATCAGGAAAACCTGTTTCAGTGGTATTTCCTGCGTGTGTGTATGTGTGCCTTTTATCCACACATCTCAATAGCAGATAGTAGCAGGAAGACCAAACTATGCATACTATATTCTATATCATATTGAGATGCTACACTAATCTTTTCGTTGAGATGAAGCAAAGTGTTTGTAGTCAGAGGACATCCAAGTGCTTTCAAGTACATTACGTCTAGGCGAGAAATTCCTGGTAAGCACAGTGTAATGGAATGAACATACTTTTTTACGTATTAAAAAAGTATGCTTTGAGTAGATTTTAGTATGAAAATCATTCATCATTCATTTACAAGGCTACCAAAAGTATTTGGCTATACTTGTGCTATACCTAGAAATACCTGGAAGTATATTTCATTTTGTGTTATGTGCTTTTCATAAGGATAGATTTAAATACACAATGATATACAAAATACAACTACCCAATGTTAAGCTAATGGTTCTTTTCTATTGGATGCAATTGATAGAAGTTCTTTGCTACACTATACTCTGCCGACGGACGCTGGTCATAAATGAAAATAATTTCTCATGTTCATAATGTAAACCAAGTAAATTTAAGTTCGATTTCCCACTCTTATTTTTTGTATAATATCACGTTTTAAGGTCTCTTGAGTAGGTAAGTCAAGCTTTTTGTGGTTGGTCTGTATGTACATGAGTTATCAACGTAACTTAAAAAGAAATAACTTCAGAAATTTAAAACTTTGTTATTTTGAAGTTGATATGTGTTTGCCACTTGAAAAGTAGACCAAGATTGGCAAGTTTTAATATATATATATATATATATATATATATATATATATGTATATATAATAAATGTAGGAGCTATAATTGAGCGGCGGTATTATTTCTCACAGAATTATGTGTCAAATAAAGCTGTCCGTAAACCTATTTAAGATTATTTTTAAACTCAGTTACTTTTCCTATTTGATTTAGCGACTTAATATGCAATATATCTTTATAGTATTGAAATACATGGTAAGAGAAAGCCGTGTGAGTGACATATTTTTTTTTTCTTTTTCCGTTAAGTTAATATCACAAAAGTCAATACCTGAAGAGAACGAGGAGCATTAAAATTAAATAGTTTTGTTTTATGTTATATTGCTTCTGAAATTAAGTGCTGCCATAACATCTGTCATTTTTTTGCATATAGCGTGGTCTAAATAACATTTTTTTTTTTAAACACTAATAATGCGAAATCAGGCCTAATTTTAAAGTGATCCATATTAATTCTAAGTTATTTTAAACCCCCGATTTTTTATTGTGTATATTTTGCCTGTAACTAAACATATCTGAGCGTTCAATTTTTTTATATCTGAATAACAACATCAGTTACAATAATAATAATAATTAAAATAAGTGTTTAAAACTTAAAATAACCATGAATTTTTGTCAGGCAACTAAATTTAAGAGATTCTAATATATATATATTAATTTCATGATTTCAAAAGTAATGCCCAGTTTTTTGACAAATATAGTGATTACTGTTCACATAGTTAAACAAATTATTAGAAACATTATAAGTAACTAATTAATACCGTATCTGAAGAATGGTATCAATTTAAAAATATTATATAGGTTAGAACATTCTTTATTAACTCTCTCTATATTTTTAATTGCTGCGATTTTGATCATTTTCCACATCCTTTGACTCCTTAAGAAACAGAATCAATTTTAAATGAAGTAGTTATGAAGAAAACAATTTTTATTAATGACGCACCTTCCTGGAATGAGAAATGTATGAATTCTATGATCTTTCTTGTAATTTAACATATTTCCCTACCTAAACATATATTTATTTATTTTTCACCATCTCCATTTCAAAGATTTTCCGGGGTGTTCTTATTTATTACATTTTACTTTTGATTACGTTTCCTTATGCAGAAAAAAGTAAATTTCAGTGTTGCTTTAAATATACATCCAATTTATGAAAAACGTCGGAACCAGCTTTAAATACTTTCTATTTCGCATTCATTTCCAGACATGTCATTAAAGATATTTTCGTCGTGAGAAGATTTTTATATAATATGTAGCTTAGAAAATTATTTAGTTCCTTTAAACTTCAAAACATGTTTTTTTTTTTTTTTTTTTTTTTTTTTTCCAAAAAAGAAAACTTTTGATCTTTATATTTAAACATCAAGTATTTTTCAACTCTTAATAAATGTAGTGAGTGTGTATTTAAGAAAGTGGTTAATTAGGCTTTTTATAAGTTGAAATTTAATTAAATATATACTCTTGTGAAAGATTCAATATTTTCATGAGAGATGATAGTTTTCAAACACCCTTTAAATTATTTATTTTAGTCACAGCGGTTTAAAGAAAAAAAAATGCGTAATAAATAATCTGGTGTGAAACCCTACACGACTTTCTCTTATTCTGAATTATATACAATTTTTTCCAATAATTCAGAAGACTTCAAAACGTATAAATATAAAGAAAACAGGACTTCGAAAATATGACCACAAAATATTTCTTTCGATATCATATATAGGGGTAAGAGAAAATAAAAAAGGTATTTTAATTACTTTCATTGTTTTGTTTTAAAAAAAATGCATTGAATATATAAATTTAATAATTGTTTACTTATTTCAAAAGCTCAATCATTAATGCTAAAAAATATAGACAGGACATTTTTATAATAAAAATTAATTTATTAATTAACCATTTTTTTTTATAGTTGCACAAAAAATCATATGAATTTGCGTGTAATTTTTCTCCTTTACTTTCCTATTTCTTTTCACCTTTAGTTACCTTGAAACCTCCTTTTAATTGAATTTGATATATTTTCATGAATTTCCCCTTTTATGATATTACAGTATCTAATTACTGAGCAGGATTTATCAATGTTGAACTATTTCAAACCCTTGTTTTTTGCAAAATATAGCCCCTTCTTAAATAATGAAAATATTACTACTTATAACATTTATTCGGAAAATAAGTAATACACTACATTTTAAACTGGTGTTACTTAATTAAAAGAATTAAAATACTGATGAAATCTTAAAATTTTCTTAGAAATAGGATTATCTTCTTTTAGGAAATAAAATAAATATTGAAATAAGAAATATTCTTCGAAGAAGAAGAAAAAATAATAGAAATTTGATAATATGCGACATTTTATTTGATTTTCATTTCTAAATAAGATTATTATAATTCTACTTATACTTTTTCTATTGAATAAAGATGTATCATTCTCTGAATACTAATAATTTTTATAAAATATGATAGAAGCTTGCAGGGGAAAAAACAATTTTAGTTTCAGGAGTTGGTATTTTAATTTCATAATACATATTCCTAACGTTTCTGTTACGTTTCGAAATATTTTTTTTTTCTGTTTTTAATAGATTACTACCTACAAAAATAATCTTATTTTTGCTAAAACTTATATTGTAAATTTAAATTTAAATTTATTATGTAGTAATGTTACTATATAATAATTTAGTTAATCTACTATATACTTTTATTTTCACTGTGATAAAACAGAGCTTTCAGTATCATAAAATACCTTACTAAAATTACCATTCTTTCAATATTTATGTTTGAAGTAAGTTGAATATAATTCTTGCTTCAAATTACTTTAAACACAGGTGATATATATGTGATATGTAATGAATATTTAAATAAGTTTTACAATATTATATTAATCGTCATTTAAATGAGTATAACTAAATCGTTTGTAATTTATATACAGACATATTGTTTTTCGGTAATTGAATCAAAATAAGTATTTTTGATTGGCGAAACATCAGTGAAGGCCTCCATATGAAGACTCAAAGAGATTTTGGGTTCCGTCTGTGTGTTTTCTGTCTGTTTGTCTGACGATAGTGGCCGCAAAAATCACGCTACTGACTTAAAATTTGGCACACATATTCCTGCGCCACACAGAATTAGCTGTATAGTTTTGGCAGTGTAGTCTATCTGTAGTTCGTGTACAGGGTCACTCGAAAGTATACTTATCATTACGGCCATTAGACAGAATTTGTATACATTGCAATAGCGGCCACAAAAATTCCCCAATAGATTTGCAAATTGGTGTACATGTTTACGGGCTATTCAAAAATAACTGCCTAATTTTTGGTGTTGTTTATGTTTTCCGTACATGGGCACACGAATGTTTTTCATATCATTATGGCCCACGGGGTGAATTTCGTTTAAATACATTTTAATATTGTTACTCTGCATTGAACAAAATGAAATTAGAGTACATTATTCAGATGTTTCAACTCTTGCTTCTTAAATAAAATATGTGTACTTAGGCTTCATAATTAATATACATGAACTGACAAAAGTTTTCCGAAAATGTCACATAATAATCCAAATTATGTCAAATTTCGAACAATTTATCATAGAAAATATATAATAAGTTGAATAGTTTTTACTTGTATATACGATGCTTATGGTTCGTTTACAGGGACACGCAAAAGATTTTTGGGATATTAGAGTCTATGGAGAATTTTTTATTTAACCGCATTTCAACTTGTTTATGCTGCATTCAACATAATTGAATTAACACACAATAAAAGGATGCTTAAAAGCATGTTTACGTAAGAAAAATGCAATGTATAGATTAAAAAATTTATTTACAGAGCCACGCCAAAGATATTCAAATGACATTGTTTAATCCTCCCAATGATGTCAAATTTGATTGAAACGTTAATTAGTTATAAATAATTAAGAATATTATTTCTATTGGCGTACATAATAACTGTGTCTTCATTTCGCTGACACACAAAATAATTTCGTACCATTACGGTCTATAGACTGTATTTCTTAAAAGTGTATTTTAACATAGTTACACTCAATTAAATATAATGAAATGTTATTAGAATGTTTAAAAGCATACGTTTTATGTTAGAAATTGGTGGCATGGAAATGTTAATTAATTTACAGGTTTACACAAAAGAATTCTGATATGTAATGTAATCTTTTTGCATTTAATCTGGTACAGATATTTATAAGTTAAATGAAAATAATAGAAAGTTGTTAGTAGAAGAATATATAAATATAATCATATATAGAGATAGAAAAAGAAAGAGAGATACTGCGGGTTTCGAGGGGGTGGCAGCACCCTCTAAAACGTATCTTTTTATGTAGCGAGTAAAACGTGTCCAACCAATATACATATCTATTGTTATATTTGTATATATATATTACATAATCTTCAATAAATAAAATTGATTTGTTGAGTAATGTGTGATGCAAATAGAACGCTGAGGCTCCTGATCTGCAGATCCACTAGTTGTTCCATAAATAAACATTAATGACATATATTATTCCATTACTGGCAAATTTGCCTCATATCTTTATATTCATATCGTAAAAAAAAAAAAAAAAAAAGTATATTTTCATCTCTAACTTACGGACACAAGCACATAAAGGTAATATGTAGGTAGTGAATAGAATATTAGTTTAACCCTGTATCTTAAATCACACATTAGAGGCCAATTCATTTGTTTAAATATACCTCATCCTGAATATCTGATCATTAAATCCCGAGGGATGTGAGCAAAGGACGATTTTGGGGAGTAGTTTTGCCTAATTACCCTGTTGTCTAATTATATTGTATGTTTAAGTTTGAACCATTGGCAAGTATATTCCCTGCTCATTTCACAAAATAGTCTTTTCTGCGGGGAATAAAATTGATCTCAATTGGCGACAATTGTTTTCGGTTCATTATTTCACGTAGTAATATTATGCAGTGGATGATATGTTCAACCACAACCATAAAAATTAAAATTAAATTTATATAAAAAAAAAACCATGAAATAGATTTTAATTTAAAGTCATTTACAAACAATTTAAATGCACCGTAAGCAAAATAAATTCCACAATTTGTTAAAATAAATATTTTTTCATCGTCAAAAAAGTTTTACATTTTTTTTAGGTATCCAAATTTAACCAAATTTGCAGTTTTATTCAACATGATCTTACTAATTTTCGTACAAACAGTATTTTCATACAAATTGAAATCGCCAAAATAATTATCAATTCATAGTGTATATACCCTAAGAAACCCTAGTAGATATGTTAAAGTTTTAAAAGATACGTTTTCGATAATGCAAAGTAATAATTAATATATATATATATATATATATATATATATATATATATATATATATATGAAAAAAATAAATAAATAAATTATGTGTTATATCGCTGTATTTTCGTAAGTGCTTTCGGTGTAAATGTTTTATATATATATTTATTTATTTTTATTATTATTAACAAAGTTAATGCGTTGGTAACAAATACAAGATATTTTACTACTAGTAAAAATACAATTACTTTTGATGCATGTATGTGTGAGTATATGAACTTTTGTTTTAAGTTAAATGATATATTAAAACAACAATTCTATTTCAAAAAAAAAAAAAAAAAAAAAAAAAAAAAAACATTAAACGAAAATATTTTAATTACCTGAATAAAGGTAAAATGCGCATGGAAAATTTATATATTTTTCATAAGAATTATTCCTAGAAACCATTTTTTTTGTAAATTGTTATTCAGATAATATATACGTTTGTGTATGATAAGTCTTTTTTTTTCTTATGCACGGCACTTATTAAGCTAAATTCAGGCATATATATATATATATATATATATATATACTGAATTAACTTTTAGAAATTGTCACTCAAAGATCATTTATACATTTTTGTCACCAGTATATGATTTTATGTCCTACAAACATCTTAGTGAATTAAATATAGTTTAGATTGAAAATCCATTATTCAATGAAAAACGTCCTCTAAACAATTCACGCTCATATTCAGTAATGTTTATGAATTATTTTGTCTAATCCTGTAAATAATATAGAGAGTTTACACATAACCTGTAATATATAAAATTAGTTAAAAACGCATATCATAACTCAAAATACACTTCCAGCGACTATCGCTGAGAGACATTACTTCGGATACAGTACTGTATCCAAAATGTTTTGTATATCTCAGTTAAATAAATAATAGAAAAAATAAATAAATAAATAAATGATAATCATTATTTATTAAAGATTATAACACAATTCAAGTATGATGCAAGCAGTTTTCCATAGAAAATTATGCAATGAAACTCTTGAGTGGCTCTGTAAATGAATAATAAAGGATTTACACCCTCATATTTCACAGAATTCAGGTATTAATACACTTCATTAATGTATATGGTCTTTAAGCTCGAAAAGTTATAACGCCATTAAAATGCACGTAAAATATTTTTTTTCCTATTCATCGTAATGTAACAATACATTTGGCTGTCTTTTAATAAACTAGAAATACTACATGTTATATTTCAAACAGGGAGGAAGCTGTAATAAATGTAAATGACGTAACAAAATTAGAGCAATCCGAATGTATTTTTAACCGTTAGAGCATGAGCAGACGGCTAAATAAGCCAAAATTCTATACACTTTTATCTTTTTTTTTTTTTTTTTTTTTTTTTTTTTTTTAAGTATTATAAATGTTTACATGTTGCCAAAGTTCACTACAAAATTACAATACTGAGCGATCATGAAATTTTGATTATTTATCCTAGTAATCTCAATATAAAAATGGATAAACACCTTGCATTTCACGATTCAAACCTATAAATAAAATTACAACAGAATAGGAGGGGGGAGGTGGAATCTGCTGTATACCATGGATTAAGGATGCTTTCAAATGTGGGGTGACATTATTCATCCTTTGGGTGCTAGTCTTTCAGTTCTGGAGCACCTTAGAGTAAGGGTGCCGTTACTCTAATTTGTGGTGTTATCTTTCCCCCCTTGAAACACTTTGAATTAGGGGTGCCATTTTTCTCCCCTAGGGTGCCAGCTTTCACCTACTGGGGCACCGTGAGTCAGGGTTGCCATTTCCCCCCCCCTCTTTTTAAGGGTGTCATTTGACACTCCTAGAGGTGTCACCAGCGGGACAAGCTTTTCACCCCCAGAGGGTGAAATGTGTCACCTGTAGTTTTAACAGTGTATAATAGAGAGTCCGATCACAATTTTACAATATTTACTTATTTTTGTAATATATATGAATAGAGAAGTATCTGTGTCTGCTTTCTGTAACTAATGCTACCGATGATAGAGCTACTTCACTCAGAGGTACATAATTTCCTACCTAATCAATATTATTTTCGAGTTTTTAAATTTGAATTTATTGGGATTATATTTATTAAATTTTAGAAAGTTTCATTTTCTTACATTTATTCTGTCATTTCATTCGTCTACGTTTCCATAACAATAGCTAATATACGATTTATTTAGTAATTTATTAAATTCAAAGGAAACATAATTATCACAGTAGACAAAATTTGAAACGTTTAATCATATTTAGCACCATCATTTTTAATGAAAGTTAGCATGATTAAATAAACTGAAAGAAATAATAGAAATTTTCTGGTAATGAGGTCTCCCGGGAAGAACTAGTTGGTAGCTATAATATATTTATATATCAGAGAGTGAGTGTGTGTATATTGAAATATTTATAAATAGTGAGTTTCATTCCGCTTACTCACATGAACTGAAGTTTTGCTTTCTGCACAATATCACAGATATAACGAAAATTATTAATGTTCGTCATTCATTGTTAAAATAAGCGAACGTAGATTATGAATTTTTAACATATTTCCTGCTTAAGAGATGGAAAAAAAGAAAGAAAAATCATGCAGTACGCATTGATTAGCAACACTTTCCAACTGTACACAATTGTTGTATCGAATAACTATTAATGTTCTTTGCCTACGTTATCGCACAACAGACAGAAGGATTGAAAAACATACAGATAGAGTAATTGATTTTAAAATTACTCTTAGGCATTTTGGAAAGTGTTAAAAAGGCTTAACGCAAAAGAAAATGCAGCCGTTAGATTATAATTACAGCTTTTAAAATCCCTGAATATTTTACTGTAGCCCTGTAAATCTAAAAGTTAATCATATCATATTCTATACAAAACAACATTTTAGAATATTAATAATACATGTCAATGTTCTTAAGATTTTTGTAGTAGAAAGTTTTTTAAATAAAACTTTTAAAAAATTCTGTCCTAAAACGTAATACATTGGCTTTTTTTTTTTTTTTTTTTTTTTTTTTTTTTTTGTTGTTGTTGTTGTTGTCCCTGTAAACAAACTAGTTGTACAGGACCTATTAATGACATGTTAAATAGGGAACGTTCCATAGGGAACCTGAGAGTATCATTTTTAAAAAATTCTCAAAATATTCGCGGGTGATAGGAACCGGAGACAAACAGATAGAAAGGTAGACAATCGGACAGACAGATGCAGAAATTGAAATCATATTCCCACTAAAATTATAAGAAAGTGTTAAAACGCTCATGTAAACAAAAGTGCAATTCCCGCAAATTTTTGTTGATACCTCTTAATGTAATTGATTATTTTTCTGTGGCCGTGTAAATCTAATGCTAGCCATACTATATTACATAGAAGGCACACTATTTTGTGCATACGAATAATATATTTCAATTGCATTAAGCTTTGTGGAAAATAAAATTATAAAAATTTGGTTTTTAAAAATAACTCTCATACAACACAATGCTTTGGAGTACTTTTAAGTGCCCCTGTACACAAACCAGTTTGAAATGTACTCTATTTTACATAGGAAACATCCGATAGGGAATTGTATAACATATTAAAATTTCATTAAAGTTTCAGTACATTAAAGGTATTAAAATATGATTTATAGAAACTCCTCTCATAGAACACAATGCTTTCGAATACTTTTGGGTGTCCCTGTACACAAACCAGAAGAGGTATCCATTCCATTTTCAATAGGGAACATACGATAGTGAGCTTCAATAAAATATATCGGTTTAAAGCAATTCCATAAATATTTACGGGAATTAGAGCGCAGAAAAACAGACAGAGACACAAACAGGCGGACAGAAGAACAGTCAGACATATACACAAATTGAAATTATATTCACACTAAAAAAAATGATAGAAAGTGTCAAAAACGCTTAATGTAAACGATAGTACAATTCTAGCAATTTTTTATTAAAAGCTCTGAATAACACTGAATATTTTTGTGTCCCCCTGTAAATCTAATGGTAACCATGCTATATTCTCTGCAAAGCATTCTTTTGTCCATATAAATAACGTATTTCAATTTCCTAAAACTTCGTGGAAATTAAAGTTATTAAAATTTGAGTTATTGAAATATCTCACAAAGAACGCAATGCTTTGGAGTACTTTTGAGTGTCCCTGTACATAAACTAGTGGTGGTATGAAAACTATTTTATATAGGAAACATCCAATAGTGAACATGAATAACATATTTCAATTTCATGAAGATATTGTACAGAAAAGGTATGGAAATATGGTTTATAGAAATACTCTCATAGAACACAATTCTTTGAAATACTTTCAGGTGTCCCTGTACACAAACCGGTAGAGGTATAAACTCCATTTTAAATAGGAAACATTCGATAGTGAACTTGAATAACATATATCAGTTTCAAAAAATTCCATAAATATTTACGGGAGTTAGAGCTCGGGCTGACAGACAGACGGACAGACGGACAGATACACAAATTGATATCATAGTCACAATTAAAAAAATGCTTGAAAGTGTTAAAAACGCTTAATGTAAACGAAAGTAGAATTCTAGCAAACTTTTAATAATAGCTCTTAATATAACAGTATATTTTTGTGTCACCCTGTAAATATCTAATGCTAATCATGCTATATTCTATGTAAAGCATTCTTTTGTGCATATAAATAACATATTTCAATATTACAAATCTTCGTGGAAAGTAAAGTTATTAAAATTTGATTTATAGAAATATCTCTCATAGAACGCAATGCTTTAGAACACTTTTGAATGTCCTTGTATATAAAACAGAGTTGGTATTTAATCCATTTTATAAAGAAAAAATCCAATAGTGAACTTGAATAATATATTTCAATTTCATTAAGATATGTGTACAGTGAAGGTATGAAAATATGTTTTATAGAAATACCTCTCATATAACACAATGCTTTGAAATACTTTCGGGTGCCCCTGTACACAAACCAGTAGAGGTATAGACTTGATTTTCAACAGGGAACATCCGATAGTGAACTTAAATAACATATATCAGTTTCAAGAAATTCCACAAATAATGACGGGAATTAGAGCACAGAGCGACAGACAGACAGACCGAAGTAATTAACACTTTTCAACCTTGTTGGAAAGTGTTAAAAATGTTAGAAAGGGTTAAAAACGCTTAATGTAAACGAAAGTACACTTTTAGCAAATATTTATTAATAGCTCTTTATACATTTGAATATTTTTGTGTCACCCTGTATATCTAATGCTAATCATGCTGTATCCTATGCAAAGCATTTTCTTTTGTGCTTATAAATAATACATTTCAATTTCATAAAACTTCGTGCAAACTAATGTTATTAAAATTTAGTTTATAGAAATATCTCTCATAAAACGCAATGCTTTGGAATACTTTTGTGTGTCCCTGTAGTGGTGGTATTTGCTCCATTTTATGCAGGAAACATCCGATAGTGAACTTGAATAACATATTTCAATTTCATTAAGATTTGTGTGCAGTAAGGGTATGGAAATATGGTTTATAGTCTCTCATAGAACACAATGCTTTCGTAATACTTTTGTGTGTCCCTGTACACAAATCAGTGGTGGTATTTACTCCATTTTATACAGGAAACATCCGATAGTGAACCTGAATAACATATTTCAATTTCATTAAGATTTGTGTACAGTAAGGGTATGGAAATATGGATTATAGAAATGCCTCTCATAGAACACAATGCTTTGAAATATTTTAGGGGGTCCCTGTACACAAACCAGTAGAGGTATAAACTCCAATTTCAACAAGAAACATCCGATAGTGAACCTGAATAACATATTTCAATTTCATTAAGATTTTTGTACAGTAAGAGTATGAAAATATGGTTTGTAGAAATTCCTCGCATAGAACACAATGCTTTGAAATATTTTAGGGTGTCCCTGTACACAAACCAGTAGAGGTATAAACTCCATTTTCAACAAGGAACATCCGATAGTGAACTTGTATATCATATTTCAATTTCATTAAGATTTTTGTACAGTAAGGGTATGAAAATATGGTTTATAGAAATGTCTCGCATAGAACACAATGCTTTGAAATATTTTCAGGGGTCCCCTGTACACAAACCAGTAGAAATATAAACTCCATTTTCAATAGGGAACAACCGATAGTGAACTTGTATAACGTATTTCAATTTCATTAAGATTTTTGTAGAGTAAGGGTATGAAAATATGGTTTATAGAAATTCCTCTCATAGAACACAATGCTTTGAAATATTTTCGGGGGTCCCTGTATGCAAACCAGTAGAGGTATAAACTCCATTTTCAATAGGGAACATCCGATAGTGAACTTGAATAACATATATCAGTTTCAAGAAATTCCATTAATATTTACGGGAGTTAGAGAACGGACAGACAGACGGACAGACAGACAGACAGACAGACAGACGGACGGACAGACAGACAGACAAACCCAATGCATAAACACTTTTCAACCTTGTTGGAAAGTGTTAAAAAGAGAGTAACTATACTAAGATTACTGAACTTAATATTTTATTGCATAAATGGCTCAAAAATTAAAAAAAGTGATCTGTAAAACTTTGTTAAAGAAAACATCCTAAACGAAAACGCAAATACAAACAGTATTCTTCCTGATTAATTTACAAATGAGTAAGTATCATAGTAAAATATTTTATTTTTCACTAGATATTTTAACGGTTTACGTAATGCAAACTCGTATTTAAAAAATAAGGTAATTTTATGTCCTTATTTATTTATTTATCTATTTATTTTTAATTGTTGTATTAATGAAAAAAATTAAATAGTTTTAGTTATATATATAAATAAAATCAGATTTTTGTCTTTAAATTTGTCAGAAAAAAAATAAAAATCGATCTTCACGCTTTACACAACATAAAAGACGAAAATGACTTCAGAAAATTTGTGTGTGTCGTTGTCTCCGTATTTCTGTAACGCTATCTTTGTCCGGGTATCATGCGGAGAACAGCTTGACGGAATTACACTACACTTTGCAGAAATTTAGACCTTTACACAACTTTAAATTATATGAATCAGCATTTACAAAATTCTTAACCGATTCCCCATGGATTATGTAAGAGGTAAAAACACGTTTGTAAGCGTAATTCGGCTCCAAATAAATTCACAGTGAAGAAATTGCACATGGAGAGACTAGACATGAGAATTAATCTTTATATATATATTTCTTTTGTGCGTGTGTATGTCACTGAACTCCTCCTAAACGGCTGGACTGAGTTTAATGAAATTTTTTGTGTGTCTTCAGGTGGATTCGAGAATGGTTTAGATTTACAAATGAAAGTTGTAACTTTATTAGTTCTTTCTTAATTAATTTTTAACCAACTCTTTCAACAACTTTTCCACCTAGATGGCGTGAGTTGTCGTAAACACGATGTCAGAATTTATTTAATGTTGAAATGAAAAATGAATTTTTAACCGTATCTTAAGAAGTGTTTAAAATATTTTTTCAAAATTAATATTTTTAGAATCGTAACCGTATCTTACGAAGTGTTTAAAATATTTTTTCAAAGTTAATATTTTAGAATCGTAAACACGACGTCAGAATTTATTTAATGTTGAAATGAAAAATGAATTTTTAACCGTAAGTGTTTAAAATATTTTTCCAACGTTAATATTGTTAAAATGTCAAAATTAGTTAAAATGGTATATTCTTTTAAAAAATTCGTCAATATCCGACGGAGTTATTTTATGTTAAAATGAAAAATGAATTTTTAGGCCATTATTATTTGTGCAGATGGAAAATGTACTAAAAGTTTTCCGAAAAATTTCATGATCACAAATGTTCACGGATATCCAATATATCGTCGAAGAAATCCCGATAATGGCGGACAATCTTACCATCTATGGCGGTCATCTATGTCAACAACATAGATATTGACATTGATAACCGTTGTGTGGTCCCATATTCGCCTCTGCTGAGCAAAACATTCAATGCTCATATCAATGTTCAGTTCTGCAGTTCAGTGAAGAGCATCAAATACACTTGCAAGTATGTGAATAAAGGCAGTGATATGGCTGTATTTCGAGTTGAAAATACCAATGTGAATGCTCCTCCGGTGAATAACAACGATGAAATAACACTTTACCAAATTGGCCGGTACGTCAGCTCCAATAAAGCTGTTTGGCGTATCTTTGGTTTCCCAATTCATGAACGGGATCCAGCAGTTCTTCATTTAGCCGCCCATCTTCAAAATGGCCAGCGCGTATATTTCACGAGCGAGACAGCGATTGATCGCGCTATAAATCAACCAAAAACTACACTCACCGAATTTTTTGAATTGTGTAATCGTGCGGATGCTTTTGGTGCTTTTGCACGGACATTACTCTATTCAGAAGTACCACGCTATTTCGCATGGGCTCCAGCAAAAAAATTGATGCCCCGCAAGCAAGGCACGCCGATTGATGCATGTCCCGGTTTATTCAAATCAAACACCTTGGGACGAGTATTTACAGTCAATCCAAGGCAGACTGAGTGCTTTTATCTTCGACTGTTATTGGTTAATGTCATCGGTCCTTTGTCGTTTCAAGATTTACGTAAAGTGAATGGACAACAGTATCCAACATATAAAGATGCATGCCTTGCACTCGGCTTGCTGGAAGACGACAACCAGTGGGAGTGCATGCTTGCTGAAGTAGGACTGAACTGTACAGCAAAACAAATTCGTCTACTATTCGCTATAGTGTTGACTACATGTTTCCCGGCCCGAGCAGAGACATTATGGGATAATCACAAAGATTCAATGACTGATGCTATATTGCATCAACATCGTTCACGGTGCAACGATCTAACGATAGTATTCAGTGACGCTATGTACAATGAAGCATTGATTGCTATTGAAGATCTTTGCATTATCATTGCCAACTTACCACTCAGTCATTTCGGTATGCATTCAACAAATCGAAAGGCATCTGATTTAATAAGCACTGAATTGAATCGTGAACTACAATACAATACTGTAGAAATGGCAGCGATTGTTGCTCGCAATGTCCCACTAATGAATGAAGAACAAAAAACCATTTACGACCGCATCATGCTCGCAGTTTTGGCAGGACAAGGTGGATTCTTTTTTTTGGGGGGGTGCACCAGGTGGAACTGTCAAAACATTCCTTATTTCGCTAATTCTTGCCGAAATACGATCAAATAATGGCATCGCATTGGCTGTTGCATCATCTGGCATTGCGGCAACTTTATTGGATGAAGGCAGAACAGCTCATTCATTATTTAAGCTGCCACTAAATATTCAAAATAACCCAGACGCAGTGTGCAATATAAAAAAAAAAAAAACAATCGTCCATGGCCTGAAATAGTGTAAAATTCTTATCTGGGATGAATGCACTATGGTACACAAACATTCGATTGAGGCGTCGAACAGGACATTGAAAGATACAAAAAACAACGACAAACTATTTGGCGGCACTCTGTTACTCTTTTCAGGTGATTTCAGACAAGCACTTCCCGTTATTCCGCGTTCAACATACGCTGATGAGATCAACGCGTGCTTAAAATCATCGTCATTGTGGCGTAATGTTGAAAATGTACAACTGAAAGTAAATTTGTGCGTTCAAAAGCTTCAAGATCCATCCGCTGAAACATTCTCAAAACAATTGTTAGATATCGGCGATGGAAAAGATACTACAGATGAAACTGGATGCATAAAATTACCGACCGATTTCTGCACAATCATTGATTCTCAAGATGTTCTTATTGACCAGATATTTCCCGATGTACACAGACGATACAGAAATCATGAGTGGCTGGCAGAAAGAGCAATTTTAGTAGCAAAAAATGTTGACGTCAAAGAATTGAATCTCAAGATACAACATTTGTTACCAGGAGACTTGGTGTCATACAAATCTAATGATACAGTTTGCGATGCCACCGAAGCTGTAAATTATCCAACAAAGTTTTTTAAACTCATTGAATTTACCAGGCACGCCACCGCATAATTTACAACTGAAGGTTGGATCTCCGGTTATTTTGCTTCGTAATTTGAACCCACCACGGTTGTGCTACGGCACGCGATTAGTCATAAAAAAATTAATGAAAAATGTTATCGAAACCATCATTTATATGACAAATTCCGAGGTGAAAATATATTACTACTGCGAATCCCTATTATACCCACAGATGTGCCAATTCAATTTAAACGCCCTCAATTTCCAATTAGATTGGTATTTGCAATGACTATCAATAAGTCTCAGGGCCAAACGATGTCTGTCTGTGGCTTAGATTTGAGCACATCATGTTTTTCACACGGACAATTATACGTGGCTCTCGAGTGGGCAAACCATCCAGTTTGTTTGTATTGGCGAAAGATGGGACAACAAAAAATATTGTACACTCTGTTGCATTAAGGGATTGATATTGTTTTTCAGTAATATTGTTATAAGTAGCGATATGTATATAATTTTAAAGAATCAATTTTAATAAATTAAAAAAATAAATGATTGGTGTTTTGTTATTTTTATATTCTTTCACCGTTCACAGCGCTCCATACATCTTCCACTTATATACCACATCCTTACACACTTACAATAAGTTAGTTATTTTTTTCTAGCAAAATATTCTCTAGAAATAATTTATATGACAAAACAACGTTTGTCGGGTCAGCTAGTATATATATATATATATATATATATATATGACTTTGAATTATTTTTGTAATTCTGTGGGAGAGAAGAGTAAATAAATTTTATCAAGAAATTTCGGAAGTTCCGGATTTTTGAGTAGAACTCTACGAAAAACGATACAAACATGTTGAAATCAGCTATGCGTCTTCTTTATGATATTCCAAAAAACAATATATATATATATATATATATATATATATATATATATATATATGAATATAGTTTTTTTTTGTGTGGGGGGGGGGGGGGGAGGGTCGATCCGAGGGGGCAAATTTGAAATAACCTTTTTGGCGCTAATTTTTCTTCGGTGAAATCTTAAGGATATGCGGTCAACTATTCTAATGGGTGCATTGTTTTTATGTATCCAACCCGTATAGAAACGGAATTTTAAGAAATCCCCCTCATTCTCCTCTGAGGGGCAGGAGTAGGCAAAACACGTTTGTAAGCATAACCCTGCTCCAAATTACTTCACGATGATGAAATTTCACATAAGGAGAGCAGACATAAGTACGTGAAAGCATTTCCAGCGAATTTTTAATTTTTGTCTTTTTAGAGGGGGAGGGGGAAATCAATTTTCGGGTGTATTTGCCGTAAATTCTGGATTTTGGAGCAGAACTTTACAAAAAATAGCACAAATGTACTGCAAACAGCCATGCATCTTCTTCAGGATATTACCAAAAACCCATTTTTGTTTTTTCGTGATTTTCAGTTTCGGGTGGTAAATTCCGATAGGGCATATTCAAGACTCCAATTTTATGCACTTAATTTGTCCTGAGAAATCTAGGTGAGTTGCAATTACGTATTTTGGTGCGTAAATTGTTTTTATGTATCCTATACCTATTGTAACGGGATTTTACGAAATTCTTCCAGGGATCGGGGGGGGGGTGATAAACACGTTTCCAAAGAAACCTTGCACCAAATTATCTCAGTAAGTTTAATTTTTATGAGAATGTTGGTTATGCGTACCCACCATGCACTGTAATGGAATTTTGAGAAATATCCCCCTCCACCCCATTTAAAGGTTGGAAGGAAATACAATTTCATGACTAAATTTCCTCCAACTTATCTCAGGAAAACGATTATTTGGTGTCGATTGGTTATACGTAACCAATACACACACCACAAAGAGATTTTGTAAAATTACTTTCTACCCTCTTCCATAGTAAGGTGGATAAAAACATTAAAAAAAAAAAAAAAAAAAAAAAAGCTTACTTCAAAGCTTTTCAAGCTTACTTCCGCTCCAAATTATCTTAGAAAAGCGAATTTTGATGTGTGGGCCAGTTGCACGTACCCTACACATAGTATGAAGACATTATCCGAAATTCCTTCTCTTTCCACCCTTTAGGATCATGGGGAAGTGTGCAAAAGCTTATTTTCAGCATAACTCTGTTCCAAATAATCTGAGGAAAGCGATTTTTTCATGTATCGCTTGGCTATGTGTATGCAACAAACACTCTAAAGGGATTCTGCGAAATTACTGCCCCATACACACACATACTAGGGTGGGCGGGGTAAAATGTACGGTTTCAAGTTTGAATATGCTTCAAATTATTATAGAATAGCGAAATTTGGCATGGGATTGTATGCATAATTTGCTCTCTAGTGGGATTTGTCAAAACTTTTAATTTACCTATTGGGGAGGAGAGGAGCAAAAGCGGATAAATAGAAGCCAAAAGCAGTAGGCCTTATGTTGAAGCAGTGGACGGATTCCTTATGTTGAAAGCGAGAAATCATCTACCAAACACAGTGGAAACTTTAACTTAGGTTTAGACTGATTTTTGTGTTTTTATTTTTGAGATTTTATTAATAATGATATATAATTTTGTGAAATCATTAAAATATAGTGTACAGCGAAGCGGAAGTTATTATTATGTATAATAATAACTTTTAATTAAGTTATTATTATCATTATTTAAGAATAATTTAATGCATTTGAAACTAAATGAAAAGTGCATTCCTTTTGAGGATATTTTACATAACACACAATATTAACTAGAGTAGATATTTATATATGTTGATTAAATTATTGTTTACAAACAAACAGAGAAATTTTATTATTGATAGTAGTATTTCAGTAAAATATGTTTTGATATCACAACAATGTGTATAACCTAAATAGTTATGTAATAAGCACTATTTAGTGTGCCTTGAAATATAATTATAAATTCTCCAAAATGTTTTTTAATAATAATATAAATTTAATTCAGAAATTTTTACAGTGAAGTATAGTATCCAATTATGTTATTTAAATTATATATATATATATATATATATATATATATATATATAATTTTCTTTCTCCTCGAAAAATTTCAGAGAATAAACTAGGTTTTTGAAAATATGAATTTTCTTTGGGTCATTTTGTATACTTTGTGAATAGAGAGTAATATATATATATATTTTTTTTTTTGAGTTTCCATAAAAAGTGCAGCATTTTATTAATTTATATTTATATGTTTCTAATACTGTATAAGATATTTGTGCAATGATTATTGTCGAAAAATGCGTATATCAAAAAAACTTTCAAATCCAACTTGTGCCCAATTCTTTGTGAGTGTTCAAAACGCATATGTGTAAAAAAAAAATGACAATATAATATATATTGTCGATTAATGATATTAACAAACTCACCTAAAACATCATATTTTAATTCTCCTTTTTTTTTTTTTTTTTTTCGTAATTTGTATGTGGTATCAGATTTTCAATGTCATTCATTAGAACTTTATTTATTATATAAAAGATAAATAAATAAATAAAAATAAATAAATAATAATAAATAAATAAATGAAAAGTGTCATTTTACGTACAAGCAAGAAATATCATTTCATGCGGAGTTCAATCGTAAATCTTTATTAGCATAATATATATATGTAATATATATGTGTAGCAGATTTTTTATCCCCTTAAGACGAATGAACATGGAAATATAGTTTGAGTTTTAAAAACTAGATGAACGATCTATTTAAATATTTTGACTAATTATATCATCACACATCAATTATTGTTTTCTATCAAGAAAAAATTCAAATGATGAAATAGTAAATTTAATGTAGAGCCAATTTTCTATATTATTTTTCTACATATTTATAAAATTATTTATCTAATTATGTTACCGTATAACTTTCAATATTCTTTGCCTACGTTATCCCACAGAAGACAGACAGAAGAACTGAAAAGTACACAGACTGATTAAATAAATTTAAAACCACGCTTAGACATTGTTGGAAAGTGCTAAAAATGCTTCCCGCAAAAGGCAGTTCTAGCCGTTTGATTATAATTGGAGCCTTTATTGTATCTGAAAATTTTAGCATAGACCTGCAAATCTGAGCATTAATTATATTATATTCTATACAAAACATTTTGTTTTAGAATATTTACAATGCATGTCAATTTCTTTATGGTTTTTATAGTAGAGAGTTATTTAAATGTGATTTTTAAAAATATCTGTCCTAAAACACAATGGATTGTTTTTTATTTTTATTTATTTATTAATTTTTTGTTGTTGTTTTTGTTGTTGTCCCTGTACACAAACTAGTTCTAGATGGCCTATTAATGTCATTTTAAATAGGGAACATTCCATATCGAATTTCATTAATCTATATCACTTTTTAAAAATTATGAAAACATATAAGAAAGCTCTGGGGGCGGGAGACAGACAGATAAAAATGTAGACATTGAGACAGACAGATAAACAAATTAAAATCCTATTCACACTTAAAAGTTGCTAGAAAGTATTAAAAACGCTTAATGTAAACAAAAATGCGATTCCAGCAAATTTGTAGTAATGGTTCTCAATGTAACAAAACGTCTTTATGTGG
Organism: Salticus scenicus; assembly: GCA_963930645.1. Classification (NCBI taxonomy): domain Eukaryota; kingdom Metazoa; phylum Arthropoda; class Arachnida; order Araneae; family Salticidae; genus Salticus; species Salticus scenicus. The sequence goes on along the minus strand of OZ005652.1, from coordinate 113,988,478 downwards.
CCCTGTATGTTTAATACCAATCATACTATATTCTATAGAATGTATTCCTTTGTGCATATGAATAACATACCTCAATTTCATTAAGCTTTGTGCAGCGTAAAGTTATTAAAATTTGGTTTGTAGAAATGACTCTCATAGAACACGATGCTTTGGAATACGTTCAAGGTGTCCCTGCACACAAACAAGCGGTAGCATTTACTCAATTTTACATAGGAAACGTCTGACAGTGAACATGAATAAAATATTTCAATTTAGTTATGATTTATATACAGTAAAGTTATTTAAATATGATTTATAGAAATACCTCTCGTAGAACACAGTGATTTGGAATAATTTCGGGTGTCCCTATGCGCAAACCTGTCGAAGTATTCACTCCCTTTTCAATAGATAACATCCGATATTGAACTTGAATAGCATATATCAGTTTCAATATACTCCCTGAATATTTACGGGAGTTAAAGGGCGGACAGTCTGACAGTCTAACAGGCAGACAAACATAAGTCATTAACACTTTTCAAGCATGTTGGGAAATGTTAAAAAAGGATTATTTTAAAATACATTCCCACTGAATCAGAGCACTCAAACGCAAAGTATTTCAAGAAGAAAAATTTCCAAGACGTCTTTAATAACAGCAACAGAACAGAAAATCCTATATATTGCAATAAATTTGCCTGCCATCTCGGCAAAAATAACAATAAGGGTCATATAAAAATAATTAGCAATCAATTAATGAATACATATGGCAAAACCTAAGGAAAAATGCGAATAAATATGGGGAAAAAATGTCAGTCTATTCAAGTCTGAGAATGATTGTTGTTTTTAAATGGTTGAAAATCCGAGGAAAACGTTCGATTAATCGATATCCTTAATAATAATAATAATAATAATAATAGATTTATTTAACTAGTATTAAATGAAAAGTAATAAGCAAGACTGCTATTATATTTTAATATATACAGTGTGATCCAAAAGTCACATATATATATATATATATTAATTATTCAAAATGTAGTAGCCGTAGCATCATGCGGTTTTCACTGAAATGCACCGAAAGAAATGAGTTTTTTTTTAGATAACATTAATCCATTAGAATGACCGCATTCGAAATTATTCTAAAAAAAGCTCCAGTATTCGAAATATGGTGTCATTTGTTCAGTTGAACCTGTATAAATTGTGAGAGGGTAGTGTAAATACAACGCGATTTGTTGGTGAAAAATGTAAATATATATATATATATATATATATATATATATATATATATATATATATATATATATATATGGGGGGGTGTAAAAAAATCTTATATATATATATATATATATATATATATATATAAATTCCCATACTTTTCTGTATATTTTAGTAAAAACCGCTTGCAGCTGCACTTAGAAATTTTTCAATTATATTTTCTTTTTTTCTGTGTCCTTTGGATCACCCCGTACATTACTTGTGTAGTAGACTAAATATAAAATTTTCTAAACTTTATTCAACAAAATAGAAGAATATCATTAATTAACAATTTGATAAATCAAAATAAATCAATAACATAAATGGATTCTGCTGTGTTCCTCATATATATTTGTTCTTATACATTTGTACTATTGTGTATGTCATACAACACTCGTTTTAACAACTTCAATTCGTTTACAATTCGTTTTAATAACTTCTAGGAAAAAGTATAGTTGTGAAAATACATTACTAAATAACAAAATAAATGCCATAATAAAGATATAGACTATATTATATATATATTAGAGTCCGATATACATAAGGAAAAAATTAAAATTTTTACATAAATTGTCAATATTTATTTTATTTTATTTTTCACTTAAAATATGCATCGTTGATTAAAAAAAGAGAACAATTCTATATCACAATAAAGTTTTAAATAAATATATTAAATGATATATATTTTAAAATACGTGAATTTAATTATAGGTATTTGTTATTTGTTGATTTTTTTTTTCAATTGATGCAAAAGAGTATATTAATTTATTGCAATTTTTAATAGAAATTCAGATTCATTATTTAAATATGTGAAATATCTTAATCCAGACTTACTATTATTAATGGTTCCAAATGCGGAAAATTTTCAAATGAATAAATCATCAATCTAACGAAAATCTTAAAAGTTCAATTTACTTGAAAAAATAAATAAATATTTCAAAAATTTGTATTCTTTAGTAATGCATAAAAATACAAAATTCTTGAAATCTGATTATGACAAGGTTTTCAAACGAAACAGTAACAAAAACATGTACCCAATATTTTTTAATCACTTCAAAATTAAGTGACATTTAGTAATGCGTTAAAAATTCAAAACTTTTCATATCTGAACATGATAATTTTAGGCAATACAATGACAAAAACGTATACACAAATTAAATAATCTTACAAACCTTATCACATTAACACCAGATTCTGCATCTTTTATTGCTTTTGTAATATTTATATACATGGTATATACATTCCTGCTTTTCTATGTTAATATTTTTCTGTAGCAGACTTTGCCATGAAGTCAAGGACGGAAAATTGGAGTAGAATTCATACCGCAATAAATAAAACAAAATATTTTTCTTCTTAAATCAATAATTTCGTAAATACATAAATAATTTAAACAAATATTGATATGAATACTGAGCCAATTTTCAACATCTTAGTAAATTTATAGATTATGAAAAATGCTCATTGTTAGTGAAAAGGTGTCGAAGAATTGATATAAAAAAGGCGGATCCGTACGAACAAAGCTGAATTATACTAACAGTATTGCCAACTCTTAAGGATTTTTTATATTAATCTCCACTAGTTTCAAAAAATTTTATTTCATACATATGATAGTCGATTAGACTACCATACAATTAGATAAACATTGCAAAGAAAAAAAAAATCTGGTGTGAAACAACCACACGACTTCCGTTACCCCCTATTATACGTATTATATGCATTTTTGAGAGATAATGTGATCAGAAAACATAAGAGTGATCTAAAAAAGTAGATTTTTTTTTTTTTTTTTTTTTTTTTTTTTTTTTTTTTTTTTTATCCGGTAAGATAATAAAGACATTTTATACGGAGCTTACATATAGCGAGGTAAAAAAAAAAAAAAAAAAAAAAAAAAAGGTAGAGTTATTATTATTATTATTATTATTATTATTATTATTATTATTATTATTATTATTATTATTATTTTAACACAATATTCCGAGATTTGAAGATGACCTAAACGAGCAGGAAGACTGTTAATTTTCCTCTAATAACCACGTAATACACGATAAAGAAATGGATTTATATAACAATTTTCAAGAAAATCGTCAGAGTGGTTTTTGAGATACTAACTTTTACAAAAAACGAATTATTGACCGGAAAACAATAAGTACATACAAAAGGATATTTAAAAGTGAGTTAAAAAGGCGAATTTGGAAAAAAATCCGTACAGCCGTTTTTAAAGGAACGCGCTTGCAAGACCTGAAATTGAGCTATTTATACAGGGCGCCTACCAATTTTCCTGAACTACAAACTATATCATTCGAAAGGATATCTAATAGAGAGTTTAAATAGCAAATTTGAAGAAAATCGCTAGAGCCGTTTTTGAGATAATGACTTATGGTCCAACTTCCGGTCTCCGATGTTCCCCTTCCGGTTTTTTCAATTTTCACCAAAATTTGGAACATTCATCTGTACACCAGACCTGTCTTATTTCTGAGGTTTTGTAGTTCTATCTTTATTAGTTTCGGAGATATGATAGCCAGAATATTCCACACACATATGCACACACACACACACACACACACTGATCAACTGCTGAAAAACACTTTTTTGGATTCAGGGGTTCTTAAAACGTGTAAATCAGGTGAAAACTTGATATCGAATTTTTGGTCTAAATACAATACTTCCATTACCTACGGTAGTAGGGTAATGGAAGTAAAAAAGTGATGGATATTGGTTTTTTTAAAAAAAAAAAAAAAAAAAAAAAACGGTTTCCTACATGTTGGCAACACTTCTACTAATGCAAATTCGTTTAACATGTGCATTGTTCCTAATTTTTACATTTTTTTTTGTTTGTTTGTTTTTACTGAAAAAAATTAAAGACTTATTTATTTATTTAATATATGAAAACTGTTATTATAACAGGCAGGCAAACATTTAATTCCAAAGCATTGTTAGTATGCAACCATTTTTAACAACAGATTTTCTAAAGGGCAATTTTCTTCTTATTTAGTCGTAGTTACTGGAATGTTGGAATTAAATGTATGCATCTGGAAAGATAAAAATCCTATTTCGAACGAAACATAATTTCATTTGTAAATACATTTATAATTGGAAATTTGCAGTTAAACTTTGCAAATAATAATGTAATCTACTTAAAAGCTAAGCAAAATATTTCTTGAGTTGACTTAGGAGTAAAGTTAAATAGCAGCTTCTAAAATAAAATGTTTTAATAATCCATTATTATTTACCTGTCAGTATTTTATGTGCAGATGATTAATATTTTGGTAAAAATATCTTTATATATAACTTCATAATTATCTTTTATTATGTTAAACCTTTTTTTTTTCTTTTTGTAGTTGAAAAGTTGATTTTAGATAAAAACTTCTTAAGGTTAAAAAAAAAAAAAAAAAAAAAAAAAACATTGTCATAAAGAGTATTTATGTTAAAGTTAAGTTTTACTTTAAATATTTTATGTAAACGTAAAAACTTTGTATGTAAAAAAAAAAAAAAAAGTTAATAAAAATTATTAGTTAAATGAATATTTCATACGAAATTGCAAGGTGTATTATGATAAATATTTCCTCTTCAATTCATTTGGAATTTAAAGAATATTAGAATTAATAGTTAAATATTGCACACTAGCAGGCTACGCCCTCTTCGATGGTGACTATTTTTAAATGAATTTTCAAAAGAATTGAATCACTATTTATTTTTTTATATCGCATTGTAAATAAAAACGAAAACAAAAAGTAAATCGCTCTAAACCTCGCTTCGGGTACCCTATGCGTACGACAGCTCCTTTTCCGCCTGTTCTACATCGGGTCCATGTTCCCACTACCTACAGATATATCTTTCCCGGGCACTTCAATCTGGGTATTCATCGACGACAGGTGGATTTGCTAGTAGTTAAGAACTACGATTGTAAAGATGACTGTATCTCAGCATCTATTAAATAATTTAGTTTTTGAACCATGCATTTTATAGCACTCGCTCTTTACACTATATTACCATATGATTCCGACCATAATACAAAAATAAAAGGAAAAGTAGATTTTCTTGTAAAAGGAATTAAATAAATAAAAAGCAAATAAATTTTAATTAAACATATGTTGTAGCAAGTTTCATCAATTCTACTGTATATTATAATTTTTTTTTCGATAAATACTATTAAAAAAAAAAAAAAAAAAAAAAGTCATTTTAAAATAATTAACTTAAAAAAAAAAAAAAAAAAAAAAAAAAAAAAAATGAAAATTTGTTATGTTATAAAAATTATACACTATACAAACAAATTACTGTTATAAATGCGTTTTTAAATTTAAAATTTAACGTTTTTTTTTTTTTTTTTTTTTTTTTTTTTCTCTACTGCATAACCATATAATTTTCAATAAATTTAACAAATATAATAATAATAATAATAATAAATAAATAAATAAATAATTTCGCTTTTAATAAATAGTTAGGAAAATAAGTAAATAAATAATAATAATCTGGTGTGTCGTTCACACGACTTTCTGTACCCTGATTTTAATACTATAAGTACGGATTGGAGATTAAGTATTAAGATAACGAGTACTGTTAGGTAAACCTAGACCTTCTAACTATGCTAGTTTATCCGTAATGGTATTAGGCACCGACTTTTTTTCACACCAGAATAGTTGTAGAGTAATATTCAGTAATATGTCCACATGATTAAATAAGAAGTCTATTGCTCTACAATTATTCTGGTGTGAAAAAAGGCGGGGCTTAATATCATTACGGATAAACTAGCATAGTTAGCAAGTCTAGGTAAAGCTATGTTGAAGCAATTCAACTTAGGCTTCGGAAATCAATCTTAAACAAACCTTTCAGTAACAATTTTATTCACTTCAAAATACATCTTTTGAATCGCCTGAAATAATTTCTTTTTAATTTACTCTAACAGACACAAGCAAAGATCAAACTAAAAAACTTGACTTGGGTATTCAGGAAGCATCAAAGCGTGTAAATATGCAATAAACCAATCGATGAATATTTAGCTTAAAAAATACATTGCTTATCATATGGCTTTGAGGAATTAATTTCAATTCCTGAGCAGCTTCCCTGGACATGGTAAAATGTTATATGATATAGCATATTATAGTGAAGCACTCATACTAACAAATACAAAAGAATGTTATGGCTTTGATATTGGCGACGCTATATACCTTCTGAAAGTTATGTACACATCACATGGTGCACATAAATATAATCCTATATTAATATCACACGGCAAAACCTGAAATACTTACATAAAATTTCAAGCATTGTCGCATTATAATGTAGTTCTTTTGTGTAGCCCTGTAAAAGAACAATGAATGCTTTTTATACCATTGTCTACATGAATGTTACATTACCTGCAATATGAAGACTTTTCTTATCATTGGTATTTTTTAAGGGCCGAGTTAAAGAATATTCTAATAGTAATTCTTCGATAATAAATAATAATTCTGCATTATTTTTAACTTTTAAAATATAGAAATGCTTATACTTAATTTACAATATCATAGTTACAGTTACCATTTTTCCCGGATTTCCTCAGCAGACTTTATATCAGAATTGTTTTGCACCAATTTTCAATTTACTTAATCTTAGAAATTAAACAATATAGGTTCATTTCTAAGAATACTGGTGACAATTCTGATTTAAAAATTTAAAATTTCAGCCAGTTTTTTTTTTTTTTTTTTTTTTTACAGTTATTAAATATTTGATATACGGATTCTGCAATTCAATTCTACATTATTTTTAAATTATAAAAATAAATTAATAAATTAATATTCGAAAACAATTTCTCCAACTTTAATGTAAATAAGAATAAAGTATTCATAATGCTACAGTTATGAGATAAAATTTACCAATAAATAAATAAATTAATAAAAATTGCATTTATGACTTCTCTTTGTTTCCATTCGTTCTGGATACGTATATATTAAAAAAGCTAGAGTGCAGAACATTGTATAAAAGAAAATGGGCGTAACGCTCCTTCACAATTTCGAAACAACTTAAATCAATAATGTTTTGCCAGATGGTTGGCTTTGATGTGTCGGATGCAAGAATTCATTTAAAGCTGCTTAGATACAAAGCACCCTCTTTGAAACATTAGGGTGGGATAAGTATGTGAGAAAATGTAATATTTTCCCTCACCTTCCCCTTTTTCTGTCTGTTTTTTTTTCTTTTTCTTTTTACCCTTCAAGAGGGATTATATTTCCTCGGGATGTACAAAATCCTCCCCATTCAAGATACCTCTAAAAGAAATGAGCGTTGAGTGAAGATGCCGCTTTGAAATATATATATATATATATATATATATATATATATTAAGTATTTTCTAAAACTATGAAACGAACAATACAAAGGATTGGTTTTCCTTTAAGGATTATAAGTATTACCTTCGAATAAATGCATTTTATGGTAGAAATACAAATAATGGCTTTAAAGTTTGTAGGTAATTTTTTTTATATATATTTCACATAAAAACATTTTATATAAAATTCTACGTAACATTCCTATGTTTACAATGTTTCAATGTTTAATAAACAATAAATAAATAGTTATACAACTGCATATGTGTATGCGTAATTATAGATGCAGAAAAAAAAATGTACATACAAACTGAAAAAAAAATATATATATTTAAAGATAGAAATATAGGCGCTAATTGATAATCAAACTTTTTTTTTTTATTAATTACACGCATAATTTATTTTTAAGTTTTTTTTTTTTTTTTTTTTTTTTTTTTTTAACTGCATGTTTTTGAACCGATTTTTTAACTGCATGTTTTATTCTTGAAAATATGTATTTAAAAATATTCGTTTCACATTTCAATATACGTAATATTTTATTGATTTATGAGTGCTCTACCCCTTTCTACTAAAGCTATATGAAATTTAGTTTTAGTTCCCCATCATACTATAGATATGGGGAACTTAGGTAATCGTGAAAATTTTCGACCTCGGTTTTTTGACTTTTCTACACGTTTTCAGGTGTGAGGAATCCAAAAATGACAAAATTTCTATGGTGTCTGTCTGTAGGGTGTCTGTTAGTGTGTTAGTGGGTTAGTGTGTTAGTCTGTTAGTGGGTCAGTCCGTTAGTTTGTTAGTCTGTGTGCACGATATCTCAAGAACAAATTATCGCAGAGAGGTCATTTCAGTTTTAAAATATTACTTTCGACACTGGCAAGAATCCTATTGATTTGCAACATTCGATTTTAAAAACTTCGTAAGTTATTAGAAATTTACGATTTTCTTAACATGGGAGAATAGGACAAAAATTCACTTAAACGTGCATTAAATGGAAACTTTTTACTGTAAAAATGTCAGACCAGTTTTAAAATATCAGTTTGGATGCCGGAATGAACATCAGTAACTATAAATATGCTACTTTGAAAATTTCGAAAGTTATTGGAAATTTACGAATTTCTTAACATGGCAGTATAGGGCAAAATTTCACATAAACGTCAATTTTTAGAGATATTTTCATCGTAAAGATGTCAGATTACTTTTGAAATATTATTTAGGACACTGGCATGAATATTAAGGACTATGAATTTTCCAATATAAAGATTTCGTAAGTTATTGGAAATTTACGAATTTCTTAACATGTCAGAATAGAGCAAAATTTCACATAAACGTCAATCTTGAGAGATATTTTCATCGTAAAGATGTCAAACCACTTTCGAAATATTATTTAGGATACTGGCATGAATATCATAGACTATGATTTTTCCAATTTAAAAAAAATTCGTAAGATATTTGGAATTTACGATTTATTTAACATGTCATAATAAGGCAAAATTGAGCATAAATTTCCATTTTGAGGATCCTGAATACATTAGACAACTTCAAAATTAAGTTTATGATATTTGTTTGAACATGATTGAATACAAATATTCTACTAGGAAATTTTCGTAAATTATTCGTAATTTACGATTTTATCAACATAGCGAAATTGTAAATATTTCATATAAATATGAATTTTGAGGTTTATTGCATTGGAAACAGGAGCATGAAAACTAAACAACAGAAATGACTCTGATAAAATAAATTAATAAATTAGAATAAGATAATTATATCGAAGTGAACGGTGGATAGCCTATTAGGCGGGGATTTCATTCTGTCACTGTATCAAGCTTTGGTCAAATTCATTTCTTTTAACATGATTATAATATGTCTCGCACTAGAAATTTCTGAGAACATAAATATGATGGGGAACTGAGCAGAGTCCACCTATGCCACCTAGTTTTTTTTTATAGAAATTGAAATCCTACTTGTGCTACTCAAAATGCTTGTGTGGTATATCTTAAGATATCCGATTTTATGTGATGGAATCTCAGGTTTAAATGTATGTTTAATAAGGTAATGTATTGCAATTTTTTTACCATCCAAAAATATTTATAGATAGGAGCGCACATGTATTAGTTGTTCAGATAATTTTCTTTTGATTGCTTATTATTATTATTATTACTATTAACCCTATGCCGGTTCTATTTAATTTCACTCCTATGGTTGCTATTGTCAAATTTAAGGGCTTTTTTATTTAATATTCACTACTAAATTTTAACTATAACGGTTGCCTAATCCCTTCGAAGGTTATTCGTCTATTATGTATATATATCTCTGGTCAAATTATTGGTGGACGTTTAATAACAGTGTCCCTGAATTTGGCAACATTGTTTAAAGCACTTTGGAGCACTTAGAGTATTAGGGACGGTGAAGAGTGAACGAAACACAATGATGTGCACGGCAAAAACATCAATTTCAATTTTTTTCCAAAATGGCACGTTTGCAAAGATATTTAGAGTGTTGATATACAGACGATTACAAATTGACGCATCGCGAACTCATATTTGTTGTCATTCTGGGAATTGAAGACTTCGTATTTGACTATAATGTAAGGAAGACGTCAAGTGGTGACTGCGACTGGTATACGGCCGCAAATAGTCACAATCGTTCGTAAAGATATATACCAAACAAAACTTCACAGCATCAGCATCAGCAGAACTTATGGGCCAGGGAACTGTGTTCCGCTCTTACAGATTCCACGCAAGGTTACGAGTATTTATATTTATTTTTTCTCCCATCTCTTCTGTCACACGTGCCTCGTGCAATTTTTTGGCGTCGTGTATATTGCAAATCTGAAATTATATGTTTTAGTAACAGAAAATTCTACAACTATATCTTTCGAAATTTCTCGAATTTCAGTGTTTAGAATCTAAATACAAAACTTATGATTTTTTTTTTAAATCGCAGCTGGTTTTTGGTTTAGAAATTCTCACAAGCATAACAAACAAAATAAATAAACTTTATCTGGAATTTCTGGGCAAAGTATATATATATATATACCTATTTTCAAACTAATAGGATATATAAACAATTTAAATCAGAATAAAAACCTTTAATATTTCGAATAAAGAAATACAATTTTTTGCCTCTTCAAAATTTCAGAAGAGCATCAGGATATAACAAAAAAGAACTTAATCAAAAAATTACTCAACAATATAAACACTATTTCAAAATTAGTTTTATTATTATTATTATTATTATTATTATTATAAATGTCAGTCATTTGTTTAATTATACACATGACTGAAGATATTTTGTGAAATTTTTGTAACAAAGCCTTTTAAAAAGTTTCGGTAAAATGTATTATCTTAATTCGAATAAAATTTCCCAGCAAAAATATTGTTTTAAATAATTTAAGAAATATGTAATTAATTTCGTTTTAAAAGTTTAAAAAGGTACTAAATGTTATAAAAGTGAAATTTTATATTGAATTTATATCTTGCACAAAGTATCGTATATTTCTTGCACAAAGAATTCTGATATTTTATTCTCATGATGTGGGAATATTAGGCACGAGAAAAATATTTTGCCTTGGAACATGAAATTTTGACCCCTAAAGTTAATCTTACACTCCCAATATAGTAATAATGGTCGTTTTCTACAGACCTTATATATTTAACTCTTTCACCTACTGTACTTGGGACCAGCGGTGTCAGATTGAGAGAACTTTTATTCAATATACACCAATAAATTTTACTTGCAACAGTTGTGTAATTATTTTGCCTAGACATCTTGCAAACAAGTTCTCGATGCTATTAGTCAACCGTTACATTTAAAATTTAGTGAGAATATTGCATATAAAAAAATCCCTTAATCTACAACGCTGCCTGGGACACAGATGTCCAAATGGTACTGAAAGTTTTAATTTATTGTTAATATATCATTACCTTAAATGCTACTTCTTATTTTGTGGATGCACAAAAATTATGCAATTAAAATAAAATAACTTTTCTTGCTCTCTACTTACTACACTTAAACACACAACTAAATCTATATTTAGGTTTAAATAAAAATCATTATATTTCATATAGAAAAATCGAATATGTTTTTCTTCCACCCTTAACTGCATAGTGTTGCATATTTGCAACATGTAAAAAAGTGAATTTTGTTAATTTCTGGTGATGTTGCCATTATCTATCTATATATATATAAGAGCAGAGTCTGTGTGTGTGTGTGTGTGTCCGCTATAGAATCCTAGGCCGTTTCACAGAGCGGGACCAAATTCGGCACGGTTAATGTTTACGACCCGAGAAAGACAACGCCGCAGGCGATTTTACAAAATTCGCTCCCCAAGGGGGGGAGGGGGGGCAAAACGTAATTTCACAAAATCCTTCATATCTCAAACAAAAAAACTGATATCCATAAATTTTTTGCTTTAAAATACAACTAATACAAATGTCTAAAAATCGGTTTCTGGAATTTTTGAAATTCGGTCCCCAAGGGGGGGGGACTTGATTTCACATGCGTAAAAAGTGATTTCGCATAATCCTATATATCTCAAACAAACAAACAAAACAAAAAAAAAAAAAAAAAAAAAATAGATATACGTGAAATTTTTGTTCTAAAATACAGCTAATGCAACTATCTAAAAACCAATTTCTGGAATTTTAGAAATTCAGCTCCCAGGTGGGGCAGCAAGGGGGGGTATGAAGCAAAAACAGATAGAAATACAGTTAGGCCGTTCAAAATTGGTACAGATAGGTTTTAAAGGCCTGCAAGTCGAATGGGGACATTTTCGATTGTGTAAAGTTATTAGGAGGGGCAAGAAGGGGGGAGAAGGAAAGGGGGGGGGCAAAAAAAAATAAAAAGTGTCAGATCGTTCAAAATTGGTACATAGAGGTTTTCGATACTTACAAATCGATTGCGGATATTTTTGAATTTGTAAAATTATTAGGAGAAGCGGGTAGGGGGGTTTGGCGGTAAGGGGGGCTATGGGGCAAAAACAAATAGAAATAAAGTTAGGCCGTTCAAAATTGGTACAGATAGGTTTAAGAGGCCTGGAAGTCTATTGGGGATATTTTCGAAAATGCAAAGTTATTAGGAGGGGCGAAGGGGGAGGGGAGAGGGGAAAAAAATATATATAGTTAGATCGTTCAAAATTGGTATATAGAGGTTTTCGATACTTACATATCGATTGGGGATATTTTCGAATTTGTAAAATTATTAGGAGGGGCGGTAAGAGGGGTGGGGCGGTAAGGTGGGGCTATTGGCAAAAACAAATAGAAATACAGTTAGGCCGTTCAAAATTGGTACAGATATGTTTTAGAGGCCTGCAAGTCGAATGGGGATATTTTCGAAAGTGCAAAGTAATTAGGAGGGGCGGGAAGGGGAGGAGAGAGGGGGGAGGCATAAAAATAAAAATAGAGTTAGATCGTTCAAAATTGGTATATAGAGGTTTTCGATACTTACAAATCGATTGGGGATATTTTCGAATTTGTAAAATTATTAAGAGGGGCGGGGAGGGGGGGTATAGGCAAAAACAAATCGAAATACAGTTATGCCGTTCAAAATTGGCACAGACAGGTTTTAAAGGCCTGCAAGTCGAATGAGGATATTTTCGAAAGTGTAAAGTTATTAGGTGGGGCAAAAAAATAAAATTAGAGTTAGATCGTTCAAAATTGGTATATAGAAGTTTTTGATACTTACAAATCGATTGGTGTTGTAGCAGATGTGGAAATACATTCACTTGAAATAAATCAGAGAGCTCACACTTGATTTCTTTTTTTTTTCTTTAATTTAACAATAACTAACAATAACTCTTGACATAATTTATGACACTTTTGATGGATTAAAAATACATTTTCTTTTAAAGGTATATTTTGAAGCATAAAATAATTAACAAGAAATTTCATCTATTCTAAAACAAAACGCCAACTACATTGGGCGAATAAAATCTTAAAATACATTCATAATATATCTAAAATATTTTCATAAAAGCCGCCAACAAAAGGGCGAAAGATAAACCTTTCCTTCTTTACCGAAAGGCAGCTACATTCCAGACATCCACATATTTAACTGAAAACAACCAGGTGTTGCCACTTCTTCAAACTTAAGTAGAAAACTAAAATATTGATAGGAACTAAACTTATTAATGAAACACAGAAATTACATTAAATTGCACTGAACAATTGGGGATATTTTCGAATTTGTAAAATTATTAGGAGGGGCGGGAAGGGGGTGGGGCGGTAAGGGGGGCTATGGGCAAAAACAAATAGAAATACAGTTAGGCCGTTCAAAATTGGTACAGATAGGTTTTAGAGGCCTGCAAGTCGAATGGGGATATTTTCGAAAGTGTAAAGTTATTAGAAGGGCCGGAAAGGGGGGCGGAGGGGCAAAAAAAATAGAGTTAGATCATTCAAATTTGGTACATAGAGGTTTTCGATACCTACAAATCGATTGCGGATATTTTTGAATTTTTAAAATTATTGGGAGGGGCAAAAAAAAAAATAAAATAGAGATATATCGTTCAAAACAGGTGCATAGAGGTTTTTTATACTTACAAATCGATTGGGGATATTTTCGAATTTGTAGAATTATTAGGATAGACGGGAGGGGGGGTCGAAGGGGGAAAGTAATAGATATAAGATTTAGAGCAGTTTGAGAATTTTTTCCGAAGACAGTGAGAACCCGGTGCGACATTTTACCTGATGAGAAATGATTTTTTAAATTTTCTTTCTTAAGAATAAAAGTTTGATTTCAGAATGTGCGTGCAGCGCGTATGCGTTTGGGATCCGGTGCGAGTTTTTACCCGATGATATATTTTTTTTTCTTAATAATGAAAGTTTGATTTGAGAAGGAATATACGTGCACAACGCACGTATATACTTACACGTGCGCGCGCACCGCGCATGGATCGGCGCTGCCTAAGGCAGTGGGATCCCGGTGTGAGTTTTTACACGGTGCTAAATGATATATATTTTTAAATTCCTTTTCTTAAGAATGAAAGTTTATGAGTAATAACATGGAATTTATAGAAGTCATAAGGATGGTGAAGGGATACGCGCGCGCAGCGCACGAGTCTACGCTGCCGAAGGCAGTGGGGACCCGGTGCGACATTTTTCCCGATCAGAATTTTTTTTTCTCTTTTTAGCAACATGATAAAAAATTAATGCAATTTTGAGAATTCATTAATTATTGTGATTTCTTTAAAAATAGTGACCAGCGAAGCGGGCGTAGCCTGCTAGTAACATATATATGTGGCTATATATATGTTCCGATTATATATATATATATATATGTATGTATACATATATTCGGCAGAAAAATTTTTCTCCATACTTCTACTTTCAATTAAAATTTATTTTCTAAGAGATTTTTATATAGATATGAAATAACAGAAGTCAAGTTTTAATAGAAAGTTTCAATAGAAATCAATTTCTATTGAAATTGAGGAACTTGTAAATTTAGTTCATTTGTGTATCAGGCAAACTGTCTTCATTTTTAATGGTTCTTATTATTCCCAAAATGATGGTATGGCCATGGGTAGTCCTCTCTCTCCTTTACTTTGCGACATTTATATGCACTATTTTGAAGAAAAACTCTTCGGTGTATATAAATTTCCTCACTGGTTTAGGTATGTGGATGACACTTTCGTTCTTGTCTCCCCTGATGTCGATTTGTCCAATATACTTTCTTTGGTCAATTCGATTGACCCATGCATTCAATTCACTTTTGAGGTTGAACAGGATTGCCCTTTGCCTTTCCTTGACGTTCTTGTGAATAAAGTGAAGGATTGTTTCTCAACTACTGTTTTTAGAAAACCATTCTCAGTCTCTTTGCCGCCGCATGCTCTCTCTAACCACGCCCCTCAACAAAAAATGTCTGCTTTTTACACTTATGTTTATCGTGCCTTACACATTTGTTCTGATCCGTCTAATCTTTCGAAAGAAATTAATTATTTAAAATATCTTGCTCTCTCTCGTGGCTATAACCCATCTATCATCGATAAAGCTCTACATAAATTTAAGAATCCTAAACGTTCTGCTCCCAAATTAAACGATCACAGTCTCATCCCAGTTGTTTTACCTTTTTATTCTTCACTCTCTTTCAAAATCTCTAAAATTCTTTCACCGTTTGGTTTCAAAGTTATTTACAAACCCGTCAATAAAATTAAATTATCTTCTCTTAAGGATCCCATTCCCACCGAAAACCGTTCTGGAATTTATTTAATTCCGTGTTCATTCTGTAACTTAGGTTATATTGGTCAAACTAGGAGGCGTTGGAAATACAGAATAAATGAGCACCGTCGGAGTAATGAAGATATTACCAAATCTTCTGTTGCTTCCCACTGCTGGTCTCAAGGTCATCGTTTTGATTTTTCCAAAACTAACATAATCTCATCTCCTGTCTGTTCCTCCCATTTGGATATTCATGAAGCATTTTACATATTTAAAAATTCGAAAAATCTTGTTAATGATATTTCTTTCACTCCTTTCTTCTCTGGGCCTAGGACACATCAGGAGTCAATCGGCCTTAAATCCTACAACCAACCTTTCTTCTCTGATGCTTGGAAATTACTCACGTAACTTAGATTTTCGTTTAATTTTTGTTATCCTTAGATTGTTATATGTTTAATCTCACTCATTTATTTATTTTCTTTTTTTCTGGTACAATTCTACTCACACCAGTAGCTATATTTATTTTCTACTTTATAAAGTTTTTCTTTTCATTTTAAACGATTTTGTGCGTTGCCGCTTTTACTGCAGCACTCGTGCTTACTTTATTCGCCTGATGAAGGGTCGTGTGTTTTTTCGACCCGAAACAATTGTTGCGAGTTTATTGCATTTATGGTGTTTATTCAAAGTTTGTAAGTAATAATGAGAACTTTAACATATTTTTTATTCCAAAAGAGTGAAAAATGTCACCAATAGCAATAATATAAATATTGAAATATTTTAAGCATGTAATATATTTTATATTAATACAGATAAGTTTTTAAATTTTCAATAATTTATATTTTCCTTTAAATAATCATATGATATATGAATTACATTTTTATATAAATACACTTTACATTTCAGATTAATTTAAAAATATGGATATGTTCCTTAAGATCTTCTTTTACCATTTTATCGTTCCTGGTTAAATATCATAGTTAACTTTATCTAATATCATAGCAATAAAGTATCCGTTACAAAATATCTACTTTATTAAAATGTAATGAAGTTGAAATTTGATCACTATTGTGGAAAATGTACAGAATGCGATATCACAAAAAGAAATAACTGGATATATTACTTTGGGCTTCAATAGACGTATAACGTGAGTAAGTCAACTGAAAAATTATATTTATAATATTAAAATATTAAAGAAAAAAATGAAAAAAAAAAATGTGAGCGAGGTTTTTATTTTAAATTAGAGATTCAGAATACAAAAATTTTACTTTGCAGTTTAAAAAGGGATAATCGAGATTTTATCATCCAAAAGTATTGAAAAATAAAATGCAGCTTAATTTTAAATTTATTATAAATAGCGTTATACAGGGTTATTATAATTAAAGTTATGATTTCAAAACGCTATGATTTTAAAACCACAGGTCAGAATAGTTTGATATTTTACCAGAACAATAGTTTGGTAATGAAAGTTTGTTTGGCAAAGGTTGGTTGGTTGGGTTTTGCGTCATACTAGTGCTGCGCAATAGGTTAGATCTATGATCTAGTTATCTAACTGATTAGATCTATCATCTTATCGTTGGTTAGATCTATATAGATCTAACTAATAATAAATAAATAAAAATAAAATAAATTTAAATTTTATTCAATTGGTTAATTTTCTATTTGGAGCTGAAAAAAAAACTTAACATAATACCTTATGTTAGTAACATACAATTATAAAAAATAATAATAATAATAATAATAATAATCTTTTAAAGGATTTTTTCCCCCCTTTCAGTAATAGAGTAACTAATTTCATAATTTAAAAAGAAGAATGGAAATATGTCTGGAAAAGGATCCAATTTAGTACTCTGAAATAATATTTTGTAAAATTCATACTGCTTACTATAGGACTCCTTGGTGACTTTTAAATTTTCGTTGCAACTTGGACAATGAATTAAAATCACTATCGCAATTTCGTAATTAAAGATCTTGGCGGGAAACGCCCTAGCTACTTTTTTATTTCACCAAATTGTGCCTTTTTTTATTTTTTATTTTTCCCCCATGGACATTCTGTACAAAAGTTGTTCCTTGGCGATATTTAATGGCTAAGAGAAAACATTTAATACATAGAAAAATTCCAAATTTGAATTTATAACAGGTATTTGTTTTTGCGTATACTGATAAAAGGCATAATACAGATATTAAATCGCTTAAATTTGATTTTTTTTTTTGTGTTTAGGGAACTCAAAATATTTACCGTATTTTCTGGTAGATAACCCACTGGTAAGATGTGTCATTTCCCCACCAGAAATTTTATTTAATAGAGAAATCTATGCTTTTTCGAAGGAAGAGCTCGTACAAATATAAATTTAATTACCAATTGAAATTTCTGGTGTAAAACTGGATTATATAACCTGCGGGGTATCTACCAGAAATTACGGTAATTATAAAAAATAATCTACTTTAGAAATTCGAACTCAAATTAAAATTTTCATTACTATAAGTTTACGAAAAAATATCATTATTCAGCTATTTTCTTGTATATGTTAAAAATTTGTAAAGCTCTTTCATCAATTACATTTTTTTTTTTTTTTTTTTTTTTTACGAAATAAGCTTTTTGTCTAAACATGTTGTTTATGAAATACGTTAAAGATAATTGCATGAAAATATCTTTCACATCTCTAGAGTATTATTCCATGAAAATTTAATTTCATGAAGCTAACATAGTTTAGGTAGCTTAATTACTTATTATATAAAGTGTTAGTATATTTACTAAATGTGGACTGAAGTAGGATAATCATATTTTCTTAAAGTAGATTCATTTTGAAATTTTTTCTAACAAGGAAACATTCAAAAGGTGTCATCTTCAAAGGGTATTGAAAAAAAATATATATATTGATTCTGCTTTTCATAAAACACCAGAAAATGAAAAAAATATCGGCTGAAATTAATTACAGCGACCACAAAAAATTATCAAAATTAAGCATATTTGGCGATTTAGATGTGTTAGGCGATACGTTTGCTAGCACCGAGATTGCCGTGTACGAACAGAACCGTGTTTTGCTTTTCCGCCAAGAACTCAAAATCAATCGCCTAGCAGTGTGAAATCGCCAAATATGCTTAATTTTGACATTTTTTTGTGGTCGGTGTAATTAATTTCAGCCGATATTTTTTTCATTTTCTGGTGTTTTATGAAGAGTAGAATCGCATATATTTTTTTTCAATACTTTTTGAATATGACACCTTTTGAATGTTTCCTTGTAAGTAATGCAAGTGTATGAATTTCTAAAGTATCTGAAAATTCATACGCGTTTGCAGTCTGAAAATTCGCGTATTTACGTGTTTCAGACATTTTTGTATGTGAATTGATATTTCAGATATATTTTTGTCTTAAATTAATATATCTATAACGTCTAATCTATATTTTAAGACATTTGCGTGTCTTTCAGTTGCCGTTTCAGTTGTTTTTATGTCTTACTATAAGACACTTTTATTTGCAGTGTGCACGCCAAATATCGAAAGATAAAGTCTCGCACCAACAAAGTGCAACATTAGTTATCCCATATAATTAAATAAAATCATTATTTTTACGCTCTTTAGTAATAAAAAAATGTACATGAAACTGTAATTTAAAAGATTAGTTACGTGGGCAGATATGTAGGTTGGGTTTAACGTTGCACTAGTGCTGCACTATGTATAATTGGGGACTGTCTGGGACTCCGGAGTCATGTTATCACGATTTTGATTATCAACGGAAATGATCTTAAAGGATTAGGTGATCTGAAGATATGAACAGGCAGAAATGGTTTAGATTGTGAGTCCTTGATGAGTCCCTTAATGTCCCTGAGATTGTACTGTGAAAATATTTCCGTATTGTAAAATGATTTCGTAATGGACTAAAATATATAAATGTTTCTATTATATTTTGTAATATTGACATTTATATTTTTCTCTTGTTTATTATTTTAATTTGTATCTTTAAATGATTAAACGCAACATTTCACGCTCTTTACCTGTCAAAAATTAATAGTAATAAACCTAATTTTTTTGCAAATTCGTTCAGACTACTCCCTTTGGTGGAAGATCTAGTTCTGTATGTAAATGGGGAAATTTACTTACCGTTGAAATACGTATTGTACTTTGTATCTTTAATATTATCTTTTATAGAAATTTTTATGTTTATATGAATGTGTAGATTATTATTTAATCAAAATTTTATACATAATTTATGTATATTTTTATCTCAAATCACGTTCTTTTACAACATGCTTTTCTAAAAAAAAAGTATTTTGCTAATTTATAAACATTTCTACATTTAGTCATAAAAATTTATTCTACGATAAATTCTGCGTAAGAAATTACTTTACCGAGAGAAATTAAAATATAACCAAAATTATAATACTATATTCTAGGAAAGGAGATTATCGTTAGTAAAAACACAGAATCAATTACCCAAGGAAGAACACTGGTTCGAAAAAGCAAAATGTAAAAATGTTATTACATTTGACTTTTTTTTTCTCCTCAAGAAGATTATTGTAATTCCAATTCCATTTTTATCAACCAATAAAGGAATCAATTTCTAAAAATATGAATGAAGAGTAATCCTTATACATAAAAAATACACATGAACATAAAATAAGATTTACATATGAGATTGGAGAAATTTTATTTTATTTAAGATTTACATTTAATCTTTTAAGATTAAATTAACAATTATAATATTGTGCTAGTTTTTTACTTTTCAGCTTAAAATACTATGCAGTTAAATATTGATGCATGTATAAATAAAATTTGATGTAATTTTAAGCAATTAAAATTTTACACATATTTATTTATTTTTTTTATATATGTATATTATGTAAAAGCAACAGTTTCTTCATAAACTATTGTAGTATGAGTACTTTTTTTTTTTCCATTGTAAATATTAATCTTTAATTAATTATTATAGAAAATAGATATTAATTCCTTATTAAAACGAAATTTAAAATATATTAATAATATATTTCGATTTTTTTTTCAGAATATTCAGCTAAAAATGTACTTAAAAAAAAAAAAAAAAAATCAAAACATGTAACTGTAACTTTTAGATAGTTATGTTTCATGTAGCGTGAAATAATGATAAAAATAAATGAATCATACACTTATTTTCCATAAATAACCGGGTAATTCCGAATTCAGACGTTTTGTGAAACATTCCAAACTGTCTTAGAAAAGACATTGTGAAAATTTAAGACTGTAAATTACATGTTATACCTATATTTCAGCTAAACATTTGTCCCGAAAACAAAAAAAAAGGGGGGGGGGGCTGTAAAAAAATCTGAATATAAATATATAATTGAATCATACCGAAAAACATAATACTTCAAATGCGTTCTGGATGTGGCATGGGATTATGAGGTTTCATATTATTATATAAATGAACTTGTATAAGGCTAACACATATATTTATTGAGATATAACATTTTATTTTAAAAAAATTGCAAAAGGAAATGCACTTTGTAATTTATGAAACGCAAAATACTAAACATTACATACAGCATACTGCAATCATAACTATTGAATATGTAATGAAATAGTAGCATTTTTTTTTTTCTAAATAATTTTAGTTGCGCATGCGCTAGCTGTAAAAAAAAAAAAAAAAAAAAAAAAAAAATCATTTGCATAATTTATTAACCGGTTTATTAATATATCCTACCGGTTTATTAAAATCCTACAGCTAAAAATAACTCTTTAAACCAATTTTGTGAATAAAAGTATTTTTCTATCACTCATGGCTTATGAAATAACAGCTGTTTGTAAAATTATTGTATCATTCTGTTTAAATCCCTCGATAGAATATCTGTCACATTTTTTACTACTTTTATAATTTCCCCTTTTTTAAAAAATAATTTCGTTTTTAAGACAGGTTTGCAGGAAAATTTCTTAATGTTTGTTTTATGTTGAGTATTCCGATTTTATTAAAAAAATAATTATTGAATATAATTATTGAATTAATAATAATAACGAAAATAATTAAACGCATTTTTTTCAGTAATAATCACTAATAGTAAAAATAATTTTAACTTTTTCCCCTCAAATTTAGATGAGTAAAACAATTTCCGAAATGGACTATAATTTTTAATAGAACTGTAAAAATAAATAAATGAATAAAATCTAAAGCTGCATCTAAGATATACTACACTCCTTCTCATATTTATAAGGACACTTTATATTTTGAAATAACTAACTTAAAAATAATTGTAAACAAAATTATACTAAGTGCACATAATATATCTAGTATTCTGAAAACGAAAACTGTTATAATTTTTACTTTCCGAACACTATAGTGAGGAAAGTATTGTAATCATGTCAAAAATCCGAATTCGAGATTTTGATGTTTCTATACGTTTCGAGGTCCAACGAGTCCGTTTTCACTATTTTTACGATGATGTATGTATGTGTGTGTGTGTGTATGTGTGTATGTGTGTGTGTATGTATGTGTGTATGTCTGTGAGTGAACACGCTAGCGTCTAAACGCTTCGTTCGAATAAGCTGAAAGTTGGTACGTATATTGTAAGTCACCATAGTACGAACCCTATAGATTGTGGTGAATCTAGCACTTATAGTTTTTTTACAGGGACACAAAGAAAAATTCTTTATCATTATGGCCATGGGACCAAAACCTTAAAAGTGCGATAGCATCTAAACGCCTTATTCAATTGAGCAAAAACTTTATACACATATTATAGGTCACAGATACTCAATCTGTATAGATTTTGGAGAATCTAGCACTTATAGTTTTTTTTACAGGGACACAAAGAAAAATTCTTTGCCAAATTTTTAAAAGGGGGATAGCGTCTAAACGCCTTATTAATCTCAGCAAAGAATTTGTACACATGTTATAGGTCACATTTGAACCAACTGTATAGATTTTGGTGTATCAAGCACTTACAGTTTTTTTACAAAGAAACAATACGAAGATTACGAATTACGAAGACACAAAGAAAAATTCTTTATCTTTATGGCTTATGAGACCAGCGATAGCATCTAAACGCCTTATTCAATTGAGCTGAAAATTTGTATGAATATTATAAATCACTGTTACACTAACTATAAGCATTTTGGTGAATCTAGCATTTATAGATTTTTACAGGGACACAACGAAAAATTCTTTATCATTATGATCTATGGGCCCAAAGTTCAGTAGCGTTAAATAAAATCTCGTGTGATATATGGAGAAAAATACTCAAACACTCTGTTATGGTTTTCTCTTTTTTGTTTGTTTAGCAACTCCTCTTTCCTTATTTTATCTACAAAACTGTTAGTTACTCAATGTTCGGAAAGTCGAGTGGAGTCACTCCAGATTTTTTTAATATAAAAAAAATTAATAAAAAATAATGCAAAATGTGTTTTTCTCCACGTTTTTAGAGGTTCATAATTATAGGGACAATCCAGATTTTTTCGTTTTATTTAACTTACTAGCCGATAAATTACAGTTGACATGCGAATTTGTTAACTACTGGGCTAGATTAATTCATATATAAGCCTTCAATTTTTCTTGGACGGACATTACTGATAATTCCTCGAAAAAAAGAACGTTCAGGTAGTGAAGTATGATAAATGTGTTTTTTAAGTGAAAGGATAATTTCAATCCGCCAAATTTCTAATGAAATTCGAAGGTCTAAAATTGCTGAAGGAAATGTGATCAAACGTTGAACTGCTGGTTCGATAGGAGAGAGATCTGATGCAAAATCAGGGTTGTTTTACAGAGATCGAAGACTCATAATTCCTCTTACTGTTCTACACATAATGACTGCTGCTGAATTTGCTCTTAATTTTTAACGAAAGGTTAGAGTCCACATTTATGCATGTTTAAAATAATAAATAATATGTTAAAATGACTAAAAAATCTGTAATAATCAATCAGCATTTAATGGGGGAAAGAACGTCTGTGTTAAAGTAGAATAAAGACAATATTAAATGGTAAAATGTTGCATTTTCGGATGAAAAACATTTTATTCTTGATTAACCAAATGGTTTTAATAGTTACAGGCACGATCTGAAGATAGCGAAAGACAGAGCAGATTTTTTAAAGGCAGATCTGAATAGGGCATTTTAAAGGTGGAGCTATGGTGCTCTGGGGAGCTGCTTTTACTAAAGGCATAAAGAATTTAGCAATTTTTTCTATTCTTATGAACATCAAGAGAATATCCGCAAATTTTAAACGTGGAATCATCTGATTTTTGTTAGATTTTGGAGGGTAATAATATTTTTTTCAACAAGATTTACGTTTTTGCTCTACTTTTAGAGAATTGGAAATAGTTTGAAGAAAGAAACTTTTGTATTATTGCCTTTCGCATAGCCTAAAAGTTGAAAAAACCTTATCTTATGATATTAGAAAAATGCATGCAAGTAGAAAGCAATTTTAAATAGTTTAAATGTATTAAGAATATCATATATGCTATATGAAATGGTATTGAAATTGAATATTAAAAAAAATGTATATATATATACCAGAGAGAATGTCTGACTGTTTAACCCTAAAAAGAGACCCCCATAAAATATTAATTTAAAGAATAACTGAGAAAAATTACTAAAATTCGACCTGTCCTTATAATTGTGAACACCTGAAAAATCATCTTTTTACCATATTTAAAGTTTTTTAAGATAGGAAAACGATAACACTTTTTAAATATAGTCTACTAATGAAATTCAAATTAATTAAAAATATATTTGTTTAAATAATAGTGTTCAGTGTTTATTTAATATAGAAAAATGGGTGTCCTTAAAATTATGAGAAGGAGTGTACTTAGGGGAAAAAAGTTACAGAAAGAAAAAACCATAACATTAAAATAAGAGATTAAAAAGGTTCCCTCTTTTTTCCAAGTTCTTCATCTCATCTTTTTGTTTTAACATGTATTCAATGCCTAAACTAGATAGACGAAACAAGTAATAATAAAATATTCTTTATAATCAAACTAATTAAACTTTTTTTTTTCTGCTTTATTTCTGTAACACAATTTTTAATCATGATCATAAGTATCCAAATCAAATTAATTTAATTATCCTTAATAAAATATTCGTGTAATTAAATTAAGGAAACTATCAAAATCTCTTTTCCTATTTAATCAATGATGATAGTCACCGAACTGCACTGTTTCCCTTTTTGTTATTCTTTAATGGGATAATTGAATGAAATTGTTATCAAGATGTAATATTTTGGATATGATAACAGGAAACAAGAAAGCTGAATTTAGTTTAAAAATGTACTTTTTTTTTTTTTTTTTTTTTTTTTAAGAATATAATATTATTTTTTATAATGCTTTCACATTTCTGGTAAGTTTATCGCATGTAGGAAATTTATGATATTTTAAAAAAAGAAAGAAATATGAAAAGAAAGAAAGAAAAAAAAAAAAAACTGTTGAACATTAAACTCTTTGTTCTAAACTTATTTTACATTTTAAAATACGTTAAGATATTTGATTTTAGGCAAACAGAATAATCTAATTTACAAAGAATTTTAACGTTGTTGATGGTATTAAAATGTATCCAGTAAAAACTTTAGGTGCTACAAATACCATTTCCCGATAAAATGTTCTACCATGCAGCTCAGTAAAAATATAACGCTATTTTAGGATACTAATGAGAGTGAAAAAGATATATACTAGTGTAGTATAAACCAACATATAAAGAGTAGTAGATACCAAGTTATATACTACATTAAAAAAAAAAATAATAATAATAACAAATAACAGTTAAACGTTTCGCAAAAAAAAAAAAAAAAAGGGAAAGGAAATGAAAGAAAATGTCAGAAATTAGGGGAATTTATTTAATTCCAATATTCTTGTTCTTTGTTTCACCATTTAAGAGGCGCTTATTGCTAAACTGACACTCATAAAATAATGAAACATAAAACGTCAAATCTTTACGGAACTTTTGTTTGGTAAATCAGGACAAATTTTCTAGCTAAATATGTATTTTTAACAGTATATTGAGCATCCTAGTATTAAGAAAATCTCTATCAATTAATGTAATATATATATGTATATATATATATATATATATATATATATATATATATATATATATATATATATATATATAGAGAGAGAGAGAGAGAGAGAGAGAGAGAGAGAGAGATAATATAATATCCCTTTTATTTATTTATTTATTCGTTTTTATGTATTTATTTATTCATTTATATTTGCATTATTAAACGCTTAATTTGCTGATAACATTCCATCCAATAGATATTTCAAACTGTAAAATTCATGGAGAACGTAATTTCCATCATATTTGTACAAAATTATAAAATAAATGAATAAATAATTTTCTAATCTAAGCAACGAGGGTAATGATTTTTACATGAAAAAAAAAATCAATTAATTGTATATTTACTGTTTTGTAACTGGTATTATTATATAAATGCATTCAATAATGATTTTAAATTTTATTGTGTTAATTAAATGACAATAATAAAATTACTTTACTTATCATGCTAGTTAATGAATTGTGATAATTTAAATATGAAAAAAAGACATAAAAGGGAGAAAAGAACGGCTAATATGTCAGCGGATTTTTGAAAATTCACTTTGTAACCATAAATTGTGTATTTCTGTAATCTCATTATTTACATAGCTATTTTCACATACTAGATCTAATTGTTTAGCCATATGGTAATTTTGTGTTCATTTGTGGCCACAGAAATGCAAAAAAAAACTCATTTGAATTGATTAAAAATTTTTCATTAAAATTTAATTTACAGTATAATTTTATCAAATATGCGTCTATTTTAAATAAGAATTTTGTGTCCATATTCGTTTATTACCGATACAAAAATAAATGTATTTTTAGCTATGCTTAACTTGCGTGTAGATAAAAATTGGACATAAAAAGAAATTTTAATGTTTATTCATGAACGTTATATTTTAAAATTTGATCTTTAAACCTAAGTAAACAAATATTTAAATATCATATAGGTCTTCATTACTTTTTAGTTAGGGAAGTCATTTAATTTTTATACTGATCAAATAGTTATTCAAAACAACTTGCTAATTTTAATTAAAGGATTATATGGTTTCACAAGCTTTTGTCATATTTTCGCCTGTAGGAATTAAGAATAATTAATTTAAAATAAGCTTCTTTAGTAATTTATACTAAGTGAAAGACAATATTTTTTTAATTTTAATAAGCTTTTATATCATATATATATATATATATATATATATATAAATTCCTTGTAATATTCCAAACTTAATATCATAGGTTTTTTTGTATTTTTTTCTAAACGCAGAAATTTATTTATGCTTAAATAGAGAGTTGAAGAAACCTAATATGCAGAATATATATTTCTTTGTAACAGCACCTTCTAATAGTTAACATGCAAAAAAAATAAAAAATAAAAAAAAGTTTAAAAAAAAATGGTTTTATGTAAGGTGTATGGTGTAATTTTAATCTATAGATGCAGATATATGGACATTTGAAAAATCGCAGAAAGGGAATAATAGTAGAGCACAATTTGAAATTGAAACAGCATAATATTTTTAAATATGTTGTTTACATAGCATGTTTGTTACATTTATATGTCATAGAAGTTGAGATATAGATAACCTTCCCGAAGATGAATATATTGCTGTAGCGCAGTCCCAACAAGTGTCTAAAAATAATTTTATTTTAACATATCAAGTACGATGCGTTTATATATTATAGAGTTTGAGTTATTGCCGTCATATAAGCATAGTTAACTGCAGAATACTTACTTCATCCGCCGGCCGATATACACTTAAATTGAATCAACATAGTTTTTCCAGATGAATTTTATACATATCGAGTTTTGTGAGCATATTTCATATAGAAGCTATGAAATAGCGCTAAATTAATTGGCAAATTGCATCATAGCAGCATAACATCTTTATCGATATATACCACACTGTAAATTGAACTAATTTAAATTGTGGTTCACGCAAATATAAAGTCTCTAATAAATATTTAACCATTGAATTACAGGAAATCTTACCACACTCCTGTATTTTTCTATACTATTAGGTTACACATTGCTATCTGCACTGAGCAGCCCCCTTTATTATGTCCACACGTACAGAATGTAAATGTTCCCAGGTAGCATAGCGGTATTGCTCAATATTGGCTCAATGTTGCCCAACCACGGCAAGCATTGGCGTCAGTCGGTTGTTTCTTTTCAATATTGGCCAATATTACCCAATGTTGGAATGACAGTATTGAAATTCGGAACTATTGATATTTAGCTTTTTTTAACCAAAATTTTTGTTATTTTTCAATACGTAATGGGCAGAAATATGTATAACAGTATTTTAAGTTCTATAAAATTATTAATAGAAGCATTTTATAATGTTGTAAAAACGGGAATATTGGTCAATATCGTCCAATCTCGGCAAAGAACGGTAAGAAAGATAAGGTCAGTTCTCGGAATTTCTTGCTCAATTTTACGATCAGCTCGTCATTGAAAATATTTAGCATTGTTAAGAAAAATTCTTGAAGGAGAAAAAGAAAAGAAAAAAAAAAAAATCTGCTGGTTGATCTTGATCTAGATCGATATTGATGGATATCTACCAATGTTGTTGAGCATTGATACTACAACTTTCTGAAAACTCTAATAGCCAATCAGAGAGGAGAGAGAAGCAAAACAAACAAGCACCAGCACCAGCGTAAGAAGCGAGATGGCGGTGTATTTGCTTTTCTATATTTGTAAAAAGTAAGTAATTTTAAATATTGTTTCCGAAATAGAATATAAGATAACTGAAATTTATAATATTTAAAATTATAGATGTATATTTATTAAAAGTCTTAGATAATATGTGATTCAAAATCACAACTTTAATCTTAGCGTACTCCGTGTAAACATGATATTAGTCTTAGCATTGTAAAATTTAATTATCCTTTTAGTTAAGAATTAAAATTTGTAAAATTTAAACAAATATTATTTCATAATTTACTACAGAAGAATAATTATGACCGAAGCGGAGATGACATATCATATTTTTGTAATAGTTAAAAGATTTATTTTCTCATTTTGCTGTTTGATGCTTGGTTTATTTTTTTATTCACTACTAAAATTTAAAGTCTTTTTCTTAGGAGGAAAAAAGAATTTTTTAGTGTGTATGCATTTACTTGAAAGTAAACAATGTCTGTAAATTATACAATGCTTTTTTAAAATGGGATTCTTGTCAGAATTGTTGTTTGATTTAATAGTTATTTTTCAAAATTGAAAAGTTAATAATATTAATATTTGTCATAACTTTATTGTTGTATGAAGAGTCTCATTATCATGTCGACACGTAAAACAATAACAAGAGCCTTCAAAATTCAAAGACTTTATTCGTGTCATTCACTAAAATAAAAATAAAAGCTTGCAGAATAAATTAGATTACATTTGATTACGGTTAGATTTTTAGCATGTGGCACTTTTTTTTACAGTTTACATAGTCATTAAAACACAGTTTACATTTATATTCATAATTGATAAGTATTTGCTTGAATTTAATGAAAGATTGTTTTTAAGCACAAAAAAAAAAAAAAACTTTATTTTATAAACATTGTCATTACATTTGTTTTTATACAAGAAATAAAATCTTTTATGAACCACAACTTCTTTTAAAAATTCATGTCTTACTTACTATGTAATGTATAATTGTTATATGTATTTAAATTATGCATTGATATAAAAAATTTTCTAAGAAATTTATTGTACTATAAGTTTGTTATATTACATAATTTACTATAATCAAGTTTAATATAGTATATGTTTGTTATTTATTAAAAAGAAATTTATTTATAACCAAGCTAGTACATATGAGGCATTGCAAATATGAAGGGCAAACTCAACAAAAGGAGATTTTGAGAAAAACGCATTTGAAAATAATTTTTTCTGCGTCATATGCTGGAAATATGTATCGTCCATGCATGTTTTGCGACGGAAACAAGGGTGATCTGAACATGAAAGCTCTACCTGTAGATTCTCTGAAGGATCTAGAATCGGATGGTGAAAAAAAAAAAAAAAGACCTGATGTCGAGTTCGCCCTTCGTATCCACAATGCCTCATATATATATTTTTTTGTTGAGATTTTTTTTTTTTTTAAATAGGCCACACACATGCTTTTTTTTTTTAATTCACTATTAACATAACAGCAAAAATTTAAATGCTTTCTGGTCATGCACCAATTATTTCATATTTATTCCTAGTATTCAGTCTAGTACTTTGCTTTTGAGCTTAATATTTAGTTTAATTGCACACAATATGTTGAATGTGTAAATATCCTAAAACGATGAATTACTAATTTTATTTTCTTTATCTAATGACATTTTTTTTTTCTAAATTTATTAGTTGATGTAACATATGAATATTTATAGTTTTATTAATGACAAAAAATTACAGATAAAACGATATAATAGTTAAAATTATTTTTGAATTCAGTTCAAATTAACATTATTTAATAACTTAATGCATATATAATAATGCATTACTAGCCTTATAAGTTTCTTATGCACATACCCAAATAAAATGTTAAACATTGGAAATGAGCTTTAATTTTTTTTTTAATTTAAAATAGACAAATAAAATAAAAGCCTGAAAAGTATGTGCATGCAGGCAATCAGTTAAGAGGACTTTCTACTTATTGTCGGCAGAAGCCAAAGCCAATGTTATTCTACGGAGAATTTTGCTCCATCATAACTCATTAACTAATGCATATTTTTAATTTCATTTTCACATTCAGAAACTTCACAATTGTTAATAAGGTTATCCCTTTCTAAAAATTATTATAATATATTTTTTAAAGTTATAAAATGTGAATTTTCACAATGTATAATTTTCATTTCTTTTACTTAAAAATGAAATATTAAAAATAAAAATTAAGGAAATCAGTGTCTAAAAATTTATTTATTTTTCTACTAAGCATTTTATTTTAAAATATTGAAATACGAATTTTCACAGTGTGAAATTTTGTGTTTTGTCGTTTAAAAATAAAATATTAAAAAATAAGTAATCAATTTTTAGAAAGCGATAACCAATTTAACAGTTCTGAGATTTCTTATATTTTGCTTTAATGTTTATCTTTTTTATAAAGTTTTATTTATTTATTTTTTACACTTTTGTCGATTTCATCCTTGAATTAAAGAACTGTTATATGAAAGTGCATTAAATTTTATTGTAGCTAAAATCTTTTATATTCAGAACTTCTAAAAATATTCCATAATTGTAGTATTGAGTTTTCATTAAAATGATGTAAATGGTAATAACAGGATTACTGTGAGTTAACAAATTTTTTTTTTTTTTTTTTTTTTATAGTGAATGTTACCTAAGGCCTGCCGCACACCAAAGAGGAATTGGAGACGCGGCCCAAGCGACTCGAGTTTCACACACACCGAAGCGGCAGACATATCCTGCGAAGGAAGCGTTTTTGATCACGTGTGCTTGTTGACTTTTGAGATTTCAGGTATTATTTATTATAATATAAGGAGATTATAATTTCTAAATCTATTATAATTTCAAGTAAAACAGAAAGAAAAATAAGTGTAATTAAGGAGAAAATAATTATTAAATTTAAAAATAGTTTTTTTTTTTTTTTTTTTAATTAATCAAATATTATATTCTAACTAAAAACACTTAATAATTCTTTGTGATTTAAGGGAAAGTAATTTTCATATTTTTGTGGGGGAAAGGGGGGGGGGGGGTTAATGTTTTATTTATAATTAACATTTGATCTTCTAATAGAAAAAGCTGATTGTTTGCTTTAAATGTGTTACTATTGTTGTGTAAAAATAAATAGTCTATTAAATTATTAAAAAAAATTATTTCAACCTGAAAAAAAAAAAAAAAACTTTATTATTAAATAAATAAATAATTTTTATATCACACTTTTTATTTATATTTTATTTATTTATTTATATCTTTTAATTTATATTCATTTAAATGAATGAATAAAATAAAAGAATAATTTAAGAGAAAATAATTATTAAATTTAAAAACTAATTTTTCGTTGTTGAATTATTAAAGTATTTTAACTTAAAAAAATTGTTATTTTACTTTATCATTTAAATAAATGAATAATTTAGGGGAAAATAATTTTTATATTTCATTTATTTATACCTTTATTTTGTTAATATTTTATTTAAATTTTTATTTAATGTTTTATATCCTGTTTCTAGCAGAAAACAAAGCTTGTCTGCTTTAATTAAGTTATTATTGATATGCAAACAAATATTATATAAAATTATTACTATTATTTTTTTTTTCCAGCTAAAAGAAGCGTTTTTATTTATTTTATTTTTTTTCTTTATAATTTGAATAAATGAATAATATAAGAAAAATAATTTTACATTGCACCTTATATATATATTTTTTCTTTATTGTTAAATTTAAATTAATAGTTTCCAGTTGAAAACATTGCTTTTAAATCTGAACAGTTTTTAATAAAAAATTGCAAAATGATGCAAAAACCCAATAATTTCTAAGATGTTATTAACATTGTACTAAATTCCTATATTTGATCTTCTTCCTTTTAAATGAATATTTTTTCTCTATTTTTCCTTTTCGTTGTTTTTCTATAGAATATATCTATTTAAAAAAAAAAAGAAAAGTAGTAGAATTTAATCATTATCCTTTATCTTAAATTATTTTTCTACTTAAAAAAAAAAAAAAAAAACCCACGCATCCCTTGCTAGTAAACTTGTTCTGTTTCTTTTATCGGAAACGGTCAAACAGATGAAATTCAGGAGCGATAATGGGGGTTTTCGCATAAAATTGTTACCCTATAATTTGTTTTCATCCGTATTTTTTTTTATTTTAATGTTTTTCCTTTCTATCTGAACTTAAATTGATTGTTTACTGTATATTACACGGACTTGGATTTGATATTGTCATTGTAGGACTCAGCGTAGTCACTTTTGTTTAATACTATTATTTATACAAAGCAATCTTCGTAATATGCAATCGAAGAAAAATATTGCAAAGGATTTTACTAAATATTTCTATTAAAGTTATTAGTATTGAAAAAAGCGACTGCGTTGAGCCCAGTGTTATTTAAATTTACTCACAGTTGTCAAATCTCTATCGCCGCCATGTTGCAACATGAGCAACAAGTGCGAAAAGTTGTAGCATGCGCGATTCGAGCGACAAACGGGAGACACACGCTTGACTAATAAGACATGACGCTTGTTTCTCTGGTGTGCATATGCAGTAAAGTAAAGGTTAGCGGCAATGCTAGGGATTGTCTCTTATGTCGTCCAAGTCACGCTTGTTTCTTTGGTGTGCGGCCTGCCTAACATAACATGTCTTTCATACACTTTAATGATAACAAATTAACTAAATAACAAAAAAATTCTTAATTTAATGGATTAATGAAAAATTAAAAAAAAAAAAATCTATACATTAAAAAAGTTATAGGAAAAGATTTCAGAAAAAATTTATACTTTTGGATTATGTACTGGAATATTGCAATCCATTTGAAAGTTCCATATTGAATTAGAATTTACAATTATTATTTTAAATAAAATTAGAAGTTTTATAGCTTTTATTGAAACTAAATTTTCTTTTTTGAGAGAACATTCTTCATTGGATGTAGAATCTTTTGTGATTAGAATTACTTCAACATTTTTCAATACTTTGATATTATAATTTTGAAAATATTGAATGGAGAAATATTTGCATGAAATTTTAAAATGAAAGTGTTTTTTTTTTTTTTTTTTTTTTTTTTTTTAACTGTTTGGACAAATTCTAATGTAGCTCCTTTTTTATTTGATAATTCAAAATCAGTACATCTTGCTTTTGGATTTAGTATAAAGATAAGAAAATGAGCTGCTATTAATTACCATATTATAACAAATACCATATTCATAAATTTTTTAAAGACCACTTTGTTCAGTTTTGAATAAAACAAAGTTGAGAGCAATTTTTTTATTTACACAATTTTCACTTTAAGCAAAACTTTTTGATAATTGGCAGTGAAATGGTCCCGTATTTCTGAATTAGGTCGCAAAATTGTGTATTTTGGGATTTAGCTTTGAAAAAAAAAAAAAAAAAAAATTCATCGATTAGTAGCAAAATAATTGAGTATTTAGAGATTCAACTTTGTACACAATGCGAATTTATCGATTAAGGCAAAATAATAGCAGATTTCAGAAATCGGCTACAAAAATATGGTGAATTTCTGGGACATTCGCCTTTGTATAAACATTGATTTGCATTATATTAACTTGGACACTAATTATATGAAAATGAAAACCATAAGCTTCCTAAAATAGCAGCAAATATTTTAAAACAATTTATTGGAAAAGAGAAAAAAGTGTTTTCTGAATTTTTCAGGTTTGTTGAATACTGGTTAACCAAGAGTTTACTGAATTTAATTATCATTAGAACTTAATATTTATATATATATGTGTATATATATATATATATATATATATATATATGCTTTGTTTTTAAATCATTTTTATGTTATGACACTTAATTTTAGTAAGAAAATACATGTCATTTTTTGTATTTTTCTTGTAAAACTGTTGTAGGTTCTGAAGTGGAGAGTAGGCACCACCGAGCAGTGGTTTAATATGGTCTGGCTTTTAAAGAAACTCAAACCAGCTGGTCACCGAAGGTAGCTTGTTACTAATAAATACTATTTTAATAACACTATTTTCACACTTTATTTATTTATTTTTCTTAACAAATTGTATAGTTTAATGTTTGTATTGTCATATAGCGTTAGTAATATCTCTTGTTTATTCACTACAACAGTGTATAAAATTTCTAATAATAATAATTCTTTACAAGTTTCTTATGAGGTATTGTCTAGTCATATTTTAATAGATACTAGTGAGCTTAAATGAATCACTATAATGAATGAATCCTCAAAATTCCATATTCTCACTCATGAAAAAAAAAAAAAAAATATTTTTGATCGAGTAAAAACTTACACCGGATCCCCACTGCCGTCGGCAGCGTAGACCCGTGTGCACTGCGTGCACACAGATTAAGGGATACCAGGGGTGAAACTACCTAGCATGCAAAAACCCTGAAAACTGATATTTGCATGCAGATAGGGAAGATTTAATAATGAAATATCACATGGCTACCTGTATTAAATGATATTTGGAGAGTTCTTAATGCAATTATATAAGGCAAATTAAACATTCACATACTTGCCAACTTTTCCGGTTTTCCCGGAAGACTTCCGGTTTTTTAACGTATCTTCCGGTCTTCCGGACAGATGATGAAATCTTCCGTTTTTAAAAAAATCGCGGATATCGTTCGTTTTAAAAAGAAACCCAAATGTTCTACGAAAACTCCTGATTCCCAATCTTTTTGCATCCATAACGTAAATGTCAATATTCATTTCAAACTTGCTTTATGAGATTCTAGAACATTTAAAGAAATAGAATTGTTCAATATTTCTTGCTGATGTAATTATTTCCCCCCTTCCCCCATCTTTATTTATCTACAATTAGTGATCAGCAATCAAATGTTCTGCAGAAGTCTTTTCTTTCCTAATCTTTATCCATCTGCAACATAAATAATAATATTATTTTTGAAGTTATTACATTAGATTCTAGAAGTAGAGTTGAAAGAGTTTAAATATTTCTTACTCTGTAATTATTTTTGTATTCCCCCCCCCCCCATCCTTTCCCCGGATTGTGATCAATTCTAGAAACAATAAAGCAATGGAAGTGCTCAATATTTCTCACATATGTAATTATTTTTAGATCTTTATTGCTGAATTTAATGAATCTGTTTATTTTTCCTCAATTAAATTAAATATTTGTATGTCATATTTATACCAAATGTGTAAACATGGGGAAAAAATGAAGAATAATTTTTTCAGGTAGGAAAAATTTTCCCAAATCAATTTAAAAATATTAATACTCAGTTGGTTTTATGCACGTTTGAAACTGATAATTAGCTACTGCTACTATTTCTTATATGTATGATTAATGTACTACGTACACAAAAATCATATTCTATATTTATTTAAAAAATTAGATATACTTTAACTTAACTAAGTTTTTTTATCTATTGTTAAATAAATTTCTTACAGATTCTGTTTTGTAGATATTTATATATTGAAGAGAAATAACGTCATTTAAAACTTTTATATATTTAGTATAATCAATCTATAGTAAAACGTTTTTATAGATTGCTTCTAAATATTAAAATTGTAAAACTGTATTGTTTAATACGTCAAAGAGGAAAAAAAAAAAAAAAAAAAATCTTCCCTTTTTTTATGAAATCTTCTGGTTTTTCAACAAAAATCTTCCCTTTTTTTATTAAAATTGGTTGGCAAGTATGCATTCAAAATAAGAAATTTCTGTAAAAACAAAATAATTTACATGAAAATCAGAAACAGCAAAAATTTCAAAAACCCTGAATTCTGGGGTAGGCCCTGAAAAGTTTCACCTCTGGGATACGCATACTTATTCCCCACCTTTCATGCCTCTCCTAATTAACCTACATATACAGTAAAACCTCGATAAGTCGTCACTAAAGGGACCAAAGATTTTTTGACGACTTAAGTGGAGTGACGACTTAGGCGGAGTGGCGAATTTCGAAAAAAAAAACTTTGAAATATACTATACTACATATTTTCATGAATTGCAGTAGGATTCGGTGACAAAAACAATATTTTCAGAAACCAATACATGTAAATGAATGAGCGAAAGATAAAAAAAAAAAAAAAATACAGTATATAGTTACCATGTGCATTTTATTTTTTTGCTACATTAAAATAACCCAACAGTGTAGATTGATGAAGGTGCTGGCTACTGGAAATAACTTTCTTTTCTAATACAGTTAAGGCTTTAAATTCTTCGTCTGTTGTACCTTGAATGGATGTAAGGTACTCTCGAACTTTCTCCAGGGCTTCAGTTGCTTCTGTCTTGTTGGGTGGGGTTTTATCCCCATTCTCGACATCGCTATCCTCACTTGAACTGTTTTGTTTTTCTTTTAAAAATTCAGATGTCAAATCTTTTACAGTCGCTTGTGAGCAGATTGCAATGTTGTTATCAATGTTGACAAAAGCATTAACGTCATTGACCCTGCACACTTTTTCATTTGCGATTTGCAGCAAAGTCTCTAATGGTTCCACGTCGATGATGTCTTCATCGCTGAGGATTTCTTCTGATTCGGCATCTGCTATGAACCCTGTATGTCGGAAACAATTCAAAACAGTTTGTGAAGAAACGGAACTCCAACTTTTGTCTGCATAGTTAATTTCATCTAAAACTGAAACTTCCAGCTTTTCGTTTCTATCCAATGCTTTTATCAGGTCCTTTACAAGCATTTTTTTGTACTTTCGTTTAAAGTCACGAATTATCCCTTGATCTAAAGGTTGAAGAATTGATGTTACATTTGAAGGAATAAAAACCATCTGGATCGCTTTTAAATTTTCGGGTGTGGTGTGGGCGGTACAGTTATCAACAATGATGGCAACTTTTCTTTTCTAACGCGAAAACTGAGAATCCAGTTTACGAATATGTCGTTTTCAAATCGTTGTAGTCATCCATGCCTTTGAATTTGCTTCATAATAAACTGGAAGGGATTTAACATTTTTAAAGCAGCGTGGCTTTTTTCTTTTGCCTATCACAAGTAGTTTTAGTTTTTCAGTTCCATTTATATTTGCTCCAAGCAGAAGCGTCACGCGTTGTTTTTGCTTGATTTTCCAGAAGTGCACTTTTCACCCTTAAATGACAGAGTTTTATTGGGCAAATGACGGTAAAATAAGCCGGACTCATAAAGATGAAAAACATTTGATGCATCAAATCTAGATAAAATGTCCTTGAGAACACTGTCCTTCCAATCTTCTACAGCATCAACATCAACAGCTGCTGCTTCTCCGCAAATCGTTTTAAAAGAAAGGCAATGTCTGTCTTTGAAACGTTCTAGCCAAACATTGCTGCCGCCGAAATCTTCAATGTTCAACTTCTTAGCAATTTCCATGGCTTTTTCTTTTAGCACCGCGGAAGAAATTGGTACATTCTGGGCTCTGGCATGTTTTAGCCATCGAACTAAAACCTCCTCGATATCGTCAAACTTAGATTTCCTCATTTGCAGTCGTCTTCTTCAATGATTTGTTTCGATGAAAGAACATCGTTCAACGTAGTCCTGGGAATATGGTGTTCTTTGGCAAAAGCCGTTTTGGAAACATTTGATTTTTCAAAAAGTGCAATTAAGTCTTTTTTTTCTTTAAAAGATAACGAGGTAAGTTTTCGTTTCCCTGACATATTAAAAGGGTAATCGCACCACGAAATTACAAGAGAGAAAATAGCCCTTATAGCGGAACTTACTCACTATGAAATGAAGTCAAACTCAGGAGAAGTGAAAAAAACGCCTACACTCGACAAAGTTACAGCGTGAAGTGTGCTTTGAATGGTTAGCAGCGATAAGTACGATGCACGTGCATAGAATATTCCAAGAACTCAACTCCACAAAAGGAGTATTATATGGAAAGGAATGCTTAACCTATAGGTGTGTTGCTGAAGTGATAAGCAGGCTTGGCTTTCTTAAAGTGAAGTGGGGGAGGGGAGTGAAAAGGAATGCTTAACAACAATAAGGACCAACAGGTTTTGCTGATAAGACGCGCGTAATCGAAAATTCCCAGTAAAGGCTTGTTTTCTTAATTTGATGGGGCAGGGCTGGAAAGACAGCACGGTGGCATGCAAAATCAGTGTTGCCAATTTGTGGGAAAAGTCGCTAAGTTTGGGGGATTTT
Organism: Salticus scenicus; assembly: GCA_963930645.1. Lineage (NCBI taxonomy): Eukaryota > Metazoa > Arthropoda > Arachnida > Araneae > Salticidae > Salticus > Salticus scenicus. The sequence goes on along the minus strand of OZ005652.1, from coordinate 113,950,112 downwards.
AAAAGCTTTTAGTGACAAAAAAAATGTAAGTTTAGGATTAGCGACTTTTTTAGGGGATTTTTGAATTAGCTTTCGGCCATTTTTGTGGGTGACGAGTTATCCGAGTAGAATGAAATTCGGTGACGGGTAAAAGAGGGTTGTTTAACATTATTGTGTATGAGACCTTGTCGGGACCAAAAGAAAACGACGACTTATCCCGGTGACGACTTATCGGGGTTATACTGTACCAATTGAACACTCTAACTCAATTTCTATTTTTTGTCCACCTAATCCCTCTTTCTGCCTCCCCTTAATAATGTAGCACTTTCGAAAATATCCTCATTCAGTTGTAGGTCCCAAAACCTATATATACCAGTTTTGAATGGTCTAACTCAATTTCTATGCCCCCCCCCCCTGCTCCCTAATAATTACACTTTCTAAAATATCTTCATTCAACTCTTAGGCCCCCAAAAACTATACATACCAATTTTGAACGGTCTAACTCAATTTATAATTTTTTGCTCTTCCTGCCCCCCCCCCCCTTCCCCAATAATTTTACACTTTCGAAAATATCCTCATTTGACTTTTAGGCTCCCAAAACCTATGTATACCAATTTTTCGTTCCCCGCCCCCAATAATTAAAAATATCACTGGAAGGAGTTTTTTTTTTTTTTATTATTATTAAATAACGAAGGATAAATATTAAATTTTTTCATTATGCTTTGAAAGAAAATCAGAATTTGCTTGTATGGTTCAGTTGGGACAATTTTGAATAGATTAATATTAAATTTAACAGATTATGTTTGCTTGCTACAGATATATGTTTTGCACTTATTGATATAGCATAAAAGTTTTTACATGATCCTTACATTAAAATGGTATGATAAAATTCATTCAAAGTATGAAAGTTTTTTTTTTTTTTTTTTTTGGCGGGGGGGGGGATAAAAAATTTTATTGTGTAATATGTTTTTATTTATATTGAGTAACTATAAATAAAAGCATTTCGGCCTGGGCTGAATAATGGACTTGATATTCGGTTTTGGCTGAATAATCATTGCATCTCTAAAGGAAACATTTTTATTTTATTGCTGTCCAATGTAAGAGTTCTTGGCCAATGGTACTTGAAACCTTGCATCCTATCTAGAAAAAGAAAATTGACATGATTTTATGTTCATGTATATTTTATTTATAATTATTTTTCTTTCTTTTTAGGAAGTGTGAGAAGAAATTGTAAAAAAGTTCAAACTTTTGTCTTTAACAGAGTTTCCCCCAGACAGTTTTGGGAGGGTGCTGCCTCCTGCCTGCCCTTTGACTGGAAAAATTCTTCCCTTCTTACTATTTTAATCACTATTTTTATTGTATTAAAAAAAATAATAAAGAAGTTGTTCAAGTAGCAACTTAATATGAATCTCCAAATACCAAATTTGAATTTCCTGTAATCATTTGTTTTTAAATTATGCTGATAACAGATATAGAGATCAATGCATACTATACAAAAAACCAGAATTTAAAACAAAACTAAAAAAATACTTTGTTTATAGTTGGTATAAAAAATTAATTATCCTTGTTAATGTGGGGAAGAGGGGAGGGGGATCATAAAAAGTATATGAGTGGGAGATATTGAACAATTCTACTTCAATACATGTTTTAGAATCTAATATAGTAAATTGAAAGAGTTATGGATGGAGAAAAATTGGAAATCGCAATACTTCTGCAGAGCAATTGTTTGCTGTTCATTAGCAGGAGAGGGAGAAAATGGCAGGGGGGGGGGGAGCAGCAAAAAAAAAAAAAGTGAGAGATATTGGACAATTTTACTTCTTTATAAGTTCGGGAATCTAATTAAATAAGATTTTAAGAAAATATTGACTTTTATGTTGTGAATGAAAGCAGACGGAAAATCACAATGATTCCGTTAAATGTCTATCGCTGATTGTTAGCGAAGAGAAAGGGCGGTGCTAAATAATTATGTAAGTGAAAAATATTGAATAATTCTACCTCTTTGTAGCTTCTAGAATCTAATAAAGTGTGATTAAAATGAACGTTGCCATTTATGATGTGGATGCAGAAAGATTAGAAATTACAATATTTCCGATCAAAATCGGGAGACTTAAAATTTCTACACAATACTGTGTTGAAAATAATCTGCAGAATGTAAAAAAAGAATCTTCGATGTACGTCTCGCATTTTCTACTGTGAGGTCCCTCACCCCCCTAAAAGTAGTGATCAGCCATTAAACAACCTGACGAAGCTCTGCAATGTTCATTCTTTTCCTATTCATAACATAAGTGTCAGCGTTCATGATAAACTTGTTTTATTAGATTCCAGAATTTATAAAGAGGTAGAAAAATTTCCTTATGTGTAATTATTTTGTTTTAAATTATGATAAATTAATGTTATTGCTGATCTACAGACTATGGTTTATTTAGAAACTTCTAAAATATTTTTTTATTTGTGATAAAGCATCATTCTTTTATATTGCTTAAAATATAACCTTTTGACTGCAAAGTAACTTTTTAAATTATTATATTCAAATTATATTTTATGTATTATTTTGTTATTAATTTACAGAATTCGCCTATAAAATTACACAATAATTATCACAAATTTTACTTCAGGCGTGATTTCCTCTTTCTTCGAATTTTTAGAGTGGCATCCCTGATAAAACTACTGTGCATGATGATCAACATTTGTTCATACATTAGTAAATTTTTTCTCGTATCAAGTGTGTCCTTAAGGATCCAAAACTGACTTCAAAAATCTAAAATGTGATTTTTTTTACTAGCAGAATCCTTTCATTTTTAAACCTGGGAGAAACTCTGCATTAACAACTGTATTAGAAGTCTTTGCAAGAGCTCCAGATTGTGATAGCAAGTAGGTTAAAATAAAACGGAAATCAGATGTAAAAATATCTGAAAATCCAGAATTTTTGTAATTTTCAAAAACATAATGTAAAATCATGCAAATAAATTTAATAAATTGTTTTATGGAAAAAAAAGTGTTTTATTTTAATTTTTAATGAATTTTTTTCTATACTCATTAAAGATATTTAAAAATAAACCTACTTGAAGTTTAAGTTAAGCATCAAATAGGTTTGTCTTAATTTTTATTTATTTTTCAGTTTTGAATAATGAAAATTTTTATATTAATTTATAAAATAATGCTATTAAATTTCAGACATTTTAATAATATATAATTAAGGAATTTAATCATATATATTAGTGTTAATTAAAAATAAGCAAACAAATGAACACAAAATAGAGGAAATTAGTTGAAATGCATATGAAGTAAAAAGTTTAAATTATTTTCCTAATCAGTAAGCATTTTTATGCTTAAAAAAAGATGCTTTCTGAATAAAATTTTTTGTTAAGGATATTCTGTATAAAAATAACCAACATTAGTAGCTGAAAGTGATTGTGAATTTTCCTTCTACATATTTATATTTATAAAATTCAAAGTTTTTAGGTATAAAATAAAATGCTAAAAGATAAAATAATCAAATATTAATTTATAAACAGAAGTTTTAATTTGTGAATTTCTCAGTGTGGATCATTATTATTATTTTTAAATATGCATTTTTCATGTTTTAGCCAAAAATAATGTGCATTTAAAGTAAAAATATTTAGCTTGAATTGAAAATCTGAAAATAAAATCAGATGTAATTTAAAGAATGGATTTTTAATAACTACGGTTAATTGGAAACAATAAAAGCGTTCTTGGTTTTTGCTTGGCATGGGACGAACTTTTTCTTCAGCTAGGCTAAGATTTTTTAGTCATGCCAGTATAGGTTCTTATTTCATAAAATTCTATATGTAGATTACAGCTTTTTCTAAGGAGTTAATGGGTCTTTATCGTTCCGGATTGTTCTGGAAGATTTTTTGGTTAGTCTTTATCAGGGTAATACTGATGCCAATATCAAAGGCCATAGCCAAAAAGTTTGCAGTGTACAAGTATTAGTGCATAATATTGTGTTAAAAATGATGTATTACTCGAAAAATTTCCACAAATTTGCAACATTTTGAGGGGGAGTTGAAATCCCCCCCCCCCCATCAATGGCTATAGCCTTGCTACATCAAAATTATACTACCAACCACATAACTGACGAAATCTTAACAGTTATATGCATGTAGAGATGTGATCCTGATGTGAAATCTGGACACAAGGTGATGTTTTGAAATTACAACAGAAGAGGAGAAGCAGTTAGTTCATTCGTGCATTTAATGAAAGCTGTGTGTAAACAATGTGGTAAACCATGTAGTTGAGTGTAAACTGTAAATTATGTAATAACATAGAACTAATGCGAAATGTGGTCTAAGGTGACATTCTGCAATTACAACAGCAAAGAAGAAACAATCAGATTGTCAGAAAAATTGATGAAAGCTGGGTACTCATCAAAAAAGTTTGTGAAAAGAACTCAAAGTATTTGGATTTGGTATTAAGAAAATTTTATATTGCAAAGAAAAACCCCTGACAATTCATTAACTTCTTCCAGGATGATTTATTTATAGTAAGAAAAAAATAATATAACCTTTTGTTTTATTACGATTCATTCATTTTATATTGATACAACTTAAAAAAAAATAAATTACTCAAAAATCCATAACATCTAAATTTGTGAGTGATGAAAATTTTTCATACATTCTGAGTATATCAGTTTTTCACATATCTTAAAAATGTAATGAGTTTGTCTTACACAATTTTTGTTGTGATATCTTGAAATATTATTTTATTTGTTACGATAATGATACCTATATCACCAAGTTCTGATTTCAAGATCAACTTAAGTTCAGCTTTTGGATTTTTATTATTATTTAGTGCAGTTAAAACATAACATGTCAATATTATTTTTTTCTTTTTTTTTAAGGACTGAGGACTATTAGTCCCAATCTGTAGATTTTTACGATACCAGTTTTTGATAGTTGGACATTTATCGAAATATAATTGAATAATTTGGAAACAATGTTATAATTTGAAAAAAAAAAAAAAAAAAAAACTAATAGTTCTTTGTCCGAAACTAAATTCTGCTTTTGCCAGAATTTCACCATTTTTTTTTTTTTTTTTTTTTTGAAAGAAAAGAAAATTAATAATAATCAGTATCGAAACAAACACTATCAAAAAAGCTTATTATTATTGTGAAAATATATTTTATTATACGTCGAAAAATAAATTAACTCGTAATTTTTTTTTGGCAACAATTATAAATTAAAATAAATAATTTAATAAAAGTTTAGAAGTCAGAATTTCTAATTTTATTTATTTATTTATTTATTTTTCAGTCGTCAGTTTGACCGAGCGATCAATAAAAAATTGATCTGTTAATTGAAACTGTATCATTCCATTTTTTGAATGGTTTTCCTTTCTTTTTTCTTTTCTTTTTCTTAATGCAGTTCATTTAAAAACCTACACTTCCCCCTCCTAAATGAAAGGTTTCTTGTAGGTTTGTTTGTATTATACAAAATCAGTATACTTTGACTTGATTCCGGACGCTGAAAAAATAAAAATAACGTATTAAGGTACATTTTAAAGTATTAGTTTGATAAATAAAATGCTAATCTATGTAATTCGATTGTTATTAAACCTTTTTGTCTATAACAATCTAGTATATTTTTTTTTTTTTTTTATCTATATGTAAATAAATACAATTCTTATCTGAAAGGAAAATGAATGTGCAAAATTTATTGGAATCAGCCTAATATATGTTTAAAGGTAATATAAAAGTTTCTGTTTTCCCATAAAAAATAAAAAAAGAATCACATAAAACAAAAAAAATTTAAAAATCTAATACAAATATCAAAAGTTTAAAAGGATGTTGTAAAATTTCATGCATTCTTTTATCTGAAAAAAAAAAAAAAAAAAAAAGAATTGTACATGGCATACAGTTGGTAGCAAAATTATTTGAGCGCTAGCAATAATTCCTATATTAAAAAAAAAAAGTGCATTTAATACTATTTTGTTAAGTGTACTTTTTTTATATAGGAATTATTACTCACACTCAAATAATTTGGCTGCCTGCCATCTGTAGTTTTTTTTTTTTTTTTTTTTTTTTTTTTGTTTCTTGCAAATAGACAAGATTTGTAGTTAATATTGACCTGTATTGCATTACAATATTAGCCAATGTCAAATATCAATATTGCCCATTACTGTTGTGATTTGCAATTTTATATTGGCCAGTGTTGTACACAATATTGTCCAGTATGTGATACCAACATTGGCCTATATTGGCAAAATTTAGTGTTTTATATTGGCCAGTTCAACTTTAACCGATATTGGCCAGTATTATATGCAATATTGACCAATACAGATTACCGATATTGGCCAGTATTGTAAAAAACCTTGACATTTTTGCACTGGCCAGTCCAGCAGAGTCCGATGTTGGCCAATATTGAAATAGTCTTATTTCCGACTTTGGCCATTATTGTTGTGCTACTTGGGTTTCTCGTCTTCTATAGCCAGAAAGAAGCATGGTTCTGACCACTGTGCGCTGAGAGATTATTTTAGACGATTCTTGGTTAAGGTGTGCTAAAAAAAATTGCACAGTTATCGTTTCCTTTTCTGATACAAGTTTGAAAATTTTTCATTTTCGCGAACATTTAACACTTGGTGACGTCTACATTTTTCCCCGTTAAGATCCGGTATTTTGTCTGACAATTCAGTCTTCATACACTTTCCCTACAGCTGCTCGAAAACAAAATGCCACAGACTCTTAATACTTGTTTCGTGAATCCAAACTATTTTCTCCCCGTCACATTTCGTTAAATTATGTACTCACTCCATATATTCACAAGTAAATCACTTGTACTACTGATTCAGAAATCCATTTTTTTTTTTTAAACTTTCCATTTTTTAAGACTTACATTTGTATGTCTGGTCGAGCTGTAACTTCCTTAAATATTCATAAAATTCCATAAAACTAATATATCTTATTCAAGTTCCCTATAGTACATGGTTTTTACAGTTAAACTTCCCCTATAAGCAGCATCCTACAGCACAAACCAGTGAACGGAATGCAACGAAATTTGGTATATAGACTATATACGAGATGCGCTCACGGAATTACGAAAAAAAAAAATCAAAATGTCCACCAGAGGGCGCTTTTTTCGGAAAAAAAACATTAAATTTAACACAATAAACGACTAAACCAGAATACAGAAACAATATTAACATTTAATAAATAATAACAGGAGACTTGGCGTTGGAATATTAAAACCCGAATAAACTACTACGTGAGAAACGCCAAAAGAAAAATATTGGAAATGCATACAGCTGTATCGGTAGCCTATAGCGTACCGTTTTCAGTGCAAAAAGGATCAACAGCTGTATGCATTTCCAATATATTTCTTTGGCGTTTCTGACGTAGTAGTTTATTCGGGTTATTCGGGTTTTAATATTAACATTTATTTACTAGTTTATTATCACCTTGTCATCGAACAATATTAAGGAAAAATAAGGAAAAAATGACAGTACGCTGTTTTGCATAAAGCTTCCTCTTCTTCGCAAGCATGCAAATCTCGACAATTTTTTTTCCTAGAAGTGACATATTTTCAGCTGTTTTACATTTTATTATTCATAATTCTTGTTCTGGATTGTTAATATTGTTCCTGTATTCCGTTCTGGTTGTTTATTGTGTAAAATTTAATGTTTTTTTTTTTTTTTTTTTTTTTGGAAAAGGCGTCCTCTGGTGGAGATTTTGGAACTTTTTTTTCCGAAATTCCGTCAGTGCATCTCGTATATATTCTATATACCAAATTTCTTTGCATGCCATTCACCCTTTTACGCTGTAGGACGCTGTTTATAGGGGAAGTTTAATTATAACCACTCTGTATGTTTCCTACTTGAAATGGATTATATACTATCACCGGTTTGCGGATAGAGAGAACCGATAAATCCCAAGACATAGCGTTCTATGATAGGTAATTCTATAAAACATATTTTACTAATTTTATTTTGTGCACATCCGAATAAAATAGATATTTATTTTTATTAATCCCTCTCCCCCTTTAAATATATATATATATATATATATATATATATATATATGTATGTATATATATATATATATGTATATATATATATATATATATATATATATATATATATATATATATATATATATATATATATATATATATATATATATATTCAGAATTTATTATGGATAGCGTAATTATTTACAGGGATACACTAAAATATTTAGCTACATTAATGACTTCAATTGGAATTTGCTGGATTTTCATTTCCGTTTGAGTAATAATTTTTAAACACTTTCCAATAATGTTTAAAATTAATTATATACTCAATTTGGCTATTTGTATGTCTGCTACGTAGGCAAATTATATTGAAGGTTAAATGAGGCAGCTAGTACCTAAAGTTATAAAGTGTTAATAATCTATGTGAAACTCATGATTTTTCGTTCTTGTTTTATAGTGCACTAGCCCTCTAGTGCAAACACTGGGATTGAATAGCTTTTTTTCCATAAAACTATCAGGTGGTCATAAAGAAAGAGCCACTCAGTGTATTTAGACTGTATTGAATGGCTCTGTTAGTCTGCAACCAATGCTATGATCTACAGCTTGGTCACGGTTTGTGTACTGTAAGGAATTTTAGTAAAATTCGAAGAATTCACCATTAAACTATATGACCTCTTTTCTTCGACAAAAAGTTTAGTACCTGAAAATGTAAAAAAAAAAAAAAAAAAAAAAAAGAAAAAAGAAAGAAAGAAAGGAAGAAAAATGCTGTAAAATTCGGAGTACTGATCGTTTATCTGATCGAAATAAAAGAAAAGAAATAAGTTTTGAAATTATTATAATTCGTATCCTGTCCCAAAAATTATTTGTTCTAAGCGTGCTTATCCTCTGCTACTATTAGAAACAAACAATAAGCCCAATATGTTTACACAGCTGCACCTTTTGAAGTTAAGTGCGCGTGGTATATCAATGCCATTTTCCTTCCTTGAGAAAAAAAACCCTGATTATTTTTACAGATATTACTTTTTCTTTTTTTTTGCGGTAAATGACAGAATATTTTTTATCGGTCACTAAATGTGATCTATTTTTATTTATTTATTTATTTATTTATTATTTGTACAGTGTGATTACAAAAACAATTGTTTACTGAAATAAACGTGATCTCTTGTTAAAGACGATAAAAGTTTGATTTTCATTCTGTTCTTGACCGTGTATGATTGTTAGATTGGGGAAAACTGAGAATTTACGTTTAATAGTGGATTGGTTTTGACAATGGCTGTTATTTAGCTGGAAAGAGAATCTGACGCAATTCTGTTTATATTTTATTTCTGAAAAATCTCGGCTGTTCATCATCGCTACTATCCGAATTTATGTAAACCTCGTAACAGTGTTTACTTATTCACTGCTGTATGGTTTTCTAAGAGATAACTCTTCCAATTTTCTTTTCGACATCACAAAAAATTAACACAATTGATAATAATAACAACTATTCGTTACTAATTAAAAAATGTTTGGAAATAAAAGAAAAGAAATAAGTTTTGAAATTATTTTAATTCATATCCTGTCCCAAAAATGTTTCGTTCTAAGCGTGCTTATCCTCTGCTACTATTAGAAACAAACAATAAGCCCGATATGTTTACACAGCTGCACCTTTTGAAGTTAAGTGCGCGTGGTATATCAATGCGCGTGTCCTGACGGATATTTTCTTAAAAACTCGCGTGGCAGTCAACGCGTTAAATTGAAATTTACCACTGCTCTTTTTTAATGGAAATCTGTCGGATTATTTTTCTACGATCAAACAAAGATAAAATTACCCAAAAGAAATTCTGGTGTGAAGTATTCCGTTAAAATCAGGACTTCTTGACAAACAAGCGTTTGTAAGACTAAATAAAGGGTAAATTATTAATATGACTAAGAATTTTCATTGTTTTATTCATTAAATAACGAAAACTTTTAATCTATATACTTTAATTATAACAAAATGTGTTTGTTTAAACTTGGCAAAACATATTTAAGATTTAGAAAATAGTTTCATATTTAATTGATCTATATCATTGAACACAAAAAATACTTTTGAAATAGATATTTTTGAAAAAAAAATGAATAAACAAATAATTAAAATAAATTAATAAAATAAATAAACAACTAACAACTGAAAAAATAATTGTGGAGATTTCTAAATGTATTATAACTCCATTTTTTTCTCATTCAATTGTATTAAACTACTCTTAATAAGACAAAAAAAAAAGAAAAGACAATGAAAAAACAATATTTTAAAAAATATGTTTAAAAACAACAACAACAGAAATAACATTTAATTACATTTTGTATAATTAAATTTTCAAGGAAAATAAACATATCTCTTACGCAATATCTTGCTAATTAACATTTCATGGTTAGAGAAAAAAATAAAATAAACATGTTGCTTTAAAAAAAAATATATAATAATTAAAGAAAACTGTTAAATTATTCACAATGTAAATTTAATAAAAAATTAAATACGTGATAAATATGTAATTTAGTATTTTAGAAAATTGCTTGAAAGCAATATAATACAAGTATATTTTGTCTCACAATTAAAATTATATATATACATATAGGTAGAGAGAGAGATAGATAGATAGATATAGATATATATTAAATGTATTGTTGTTTTTCATTTTCATGCTCACATATTTAATTAACAATTTGCGTTATATGTTCAGTTAAACAACTTTATTATAAATTATGTTTTAAAACTTATTAATAACTGCACGTACGATCATTTATAATTTAAATTATAAAAATTTCAGAAGTGCTATGTTTTTATCATTGCGAATTTATGCTATGAATTATAAATAAAGTCCTTAGTATACAGTGCAGCTGTTTACTTTTTTTTATGTATATCAAAAAATATATACAGCTCTATGTATATAGGCTATATAAATTTATTTATTTAAGACTGACTTTATATGACAACTTCTAGATGACAGTATTTTATGTCGAAGATGTTGTTCCTAAGATAAATTATGTTTTTCGCGCCATTGTTTGGTAAATGTGCTCATACAGCCTATTTTTTTTTAAATATATATAAGAAAGCAAATGTATTCATAAAAGGATTTAGTATTTTATATAGCTTATCATGCTGTTAAAGTTTTAAGTTATTTTAGAATATTCCAGTCAACTAAAAATCTATCACTTAAATATTCAAAACGATCGCAAGATAAGCAGCATAATTTATTTTTTAAAAAATATCCGTTTACAGCAATGTTAAATGCCTGAAGTGGCTGGGTGGCAAAACATAACTCACAGCTGCAGAACGGATCAGAGAAAGTTTAAAGTTAAACACTATAAACGATCTCGCGATACATGGTTTTGAACGATTTCAATGGATTATTATTATTCATTAATCTATTTAATTATATTATTTTGTTTATTTTTTAGTTATAAAATGATAGACAATTAGTGATTCATTTTTTTTTTTTTTTGGTCATTTAACTATAATAACCTGTGAAGTAGACATAGCCTTCTAAATCTCTTATAAAAGTTGAGTATTTTATCTTATTTCAACACATAAATGTAATACATTTCAAAATTCAAATTTGATGTTGTAATTTTTTCAACACACTGAAAGCCCAGAGTTCATATTATACTTGATTCATTTTCACATTTCTTTTACCTGTCGTTCAATGTCTAATTAAATGCACTGTTTTAAATGCATCTCTCATTTCTAGTTGGTTTTAAGTTTAAATTCATTTTTTAATAACTTATTGTTAAAAAATAGCAGGTAATATTAAATTCATATATCGCTTTTGAATTTATATGCATTTGTGTACTGATTTTAGCTACAATTCCCTTTATTTATTTTGGTGTTTTCCGTGCGCAGAAAGGGTGCAACATTTAGTACAATAATATTTGTTTTCGAAAACTATACAACAGTGTTGGCTAAGTTTAATTATTATTGTTAATGGTCTATTTGTAGTTCTTATTAAAAGATATATATCCTACCCATGTACGCAATCACAATGATCTTGTTTAGATTAACTACGCAAAATTCTCTCTTGGATTTATTACAACTGTTGAATTAACTAAAACCAACAAAATTGTTGTCAATTTGTCAACAAAATTGTAGTGGAAATGCATGGAAAGCAGATGAATTTAAAATTATTCAGCAATGTTAAGGAAAAAAAAAATATATTGTTTTGTTGAACTGCGAGTATACATTACTGGCTATACCAAATTCAAAATCCATAGTATAGGAGTCCCAAATGTAATTGCTATTAAGTTCATAACTTTCTGCATATATCTTGTTACTTTGATAAACCCCTCTCCCCCCACCGTGCACACAGATATATGTATATATAGCACATGCACACTCACGGAGAGAGAGAAAGCGGAAGAGAGGTAGATGGAAAAATGTATAATAATGTATAAATGCCGCGCAATCCAAGGTTTAATTGGTAAGGGGCATAAAAAAAATCAACAATAGCATATTTTTCCTCGTTCATCTTACTAGAGTACGCATTCAATACTGAAGTTCTTATAGAAACGAGTAATAATCTTATAGAAAGGAGTAATAAACGAGTACCAATACTAAAGGCGATTTTCTTCAGTCACGCGATAAGTTAAGCCGTCAGATCCGTTCTGTTTACAGCACTTGACTCATTTTCAACTTTTTTTTTTTTTCAAACTTGGCTTATTATTGCTACTCAAAACATTCTCTCTTTGTCTCTTTCTTTTACTAAAATGTAATATTTTAGAAAAAAAAAATAAATAAATAAATAAAAGACATAAAGTGAATTAACAGTTTAAAAAATTAAGTGTAATTTATTAATAATTACAATTTACATTATATTTTAAACGAATTTTCAAATAACTTATTACTGTAATTTATCACCAATTAAATTATCATGAACACATGAAACAAAAGAAAAGAAAAAAAAAGAAAAAACGTTTATATTGTGCCTTAAATATTTCATTTAATATTATTAAATTTAAATATACTTTTTGTTTATGAAGTGATAGAGAGTCCTGCTTTGATAATGTTTTTCTTCCCATCTAAATGCATAGCAACCTTTCGGCATTTTTCTGGGCACAACTGGATGATACGGCAAAAAATCTTTGTCATCCCTTTTTCCGAGGAGGTGGGTGACCCTGTGACCTTTAAGAAAGAAACCTGAAAAGTACCCATTAAGTGATTTCGATGTTGGTTATTTTCTTCGATGAGGGATGTGCACTGTAGTAAAATATATACTCTAAGATGTTATTTCAATATGATCATTTCTTTTCTTCTTTCTATTATTTATCCATGTAAAATAGTTAAATTTCAGTTTATACAAAACATCTGAAGATTTTTTTCCCATGTAAAATCTCGTTTATACTTTACTGTCTAATAAAGGGAAGGAAAGGGGGGGGAGTATTTACAACTTCGTCCATCATCATATACCTCATTCACGAAATAATATTTCACAAATTAGCTTCATATTAAATTTTAAGTTCTTTTCATAAATGTACAATTAGGATATATATATTTTTTTATAGATATCGTGTGAATAAAGATGATTTTAATTTTCTCTTTTCCACTAAATATACTAAACACGATATAACTTCTAAAATATTGTCACTAATTTAATTATTATACTAAGAAATATTACGGATATAAAAGTAGTTAACATTTTTGCATCTTGAAACAAAATAACAATTATATAAAATAATTCTTAAAACATTTTTTCTTTTATTAAAGTAACTTTTAAAATGATATATATATATATAATAAAACACGTTTAATTAAAAACACACGAGCACATGACAAACGTTTCGACTAAACATTAGCCCTCTTCAGTGCCAAAATACGTACATAGCATAACAGTTAAGATCAAGTTACAAAACATCACAACAAGATTAAGTACTCGGAAAAAACTGTTTTATCCTCGTCCAAGGGAGAATGCTATAGATTGGTATAAACGCCCTCTAGGAAAATTCGTGATTCGTATATCTTTACGTTAGAAGCCACGATTTTAATACTGTCAAAGTGAGGAACATGATCGGTATCAAGGGAATGGATAACTAGTTTAGATTTTATATCACCAGCTTTATATAAGCGTTTATGTTCTTTAATTCTAACATCACCAGTTCTGCCTCTTTCACCAATATATGTGCAATTACGATTTCAAATCACAATTACCTAATCTGCGCATAATTAATTTTCTCTCAAACTTTAAATCCGCCCCCCCCCCCATCCTTAAACGAAAAAGTATCATTAACAGTATTCCATGTAAAAATCGTAATTCTACGTGCAGTCGGCAGCAAAAGTATCCGAGCACTAGCCAATAATTCCAATGTCAAAAAAGTACATTTAATACTGTTTTGTTAACTAATATCTTGTCGAATAATGTTCTTAGACTGACTAAGAACATAACTCAATAATGATTTATTTAACAAGCAGTATTAAGTGTACTTTTTTTTATATAGGGATTATTGCTAGTGCTCGGATACTTTTGCTGCTGACTGTATATTGGTGAACTGGTGATATTAGAATTAAAGAATATAAACGCTTACATAAAACCGGCGATATTAATTCTAAACTAGTAATCCCTCACTTGATACAGATCGTGTCCCTAACTTTGACAATATTAAATGTTGGCTTCTTACATAAAGACATACGAATCACGAATTTTCAAAGAGGGCGTTTTACCAAACTGCAGGATTCTCGCTTGAACGAGGCTAAAACAGTGCCTACCGAGTACTCAATCTTGCTGTAATGTTTTGTCAACTGCATCTTAACTGTTATGATACTTACGTATTGTCACACTGAAGGGGAAAATGTTTAGCCGAAACATTTTTCATGTGTTTGTGTTTTTTTAATTAAATGTGTTTTATAAAGAATAAATAAAAAACGAAAATAAAAGTAATTCATTTTAAAAGTTGCTCTAATTTTATACAGTAGTGAGACGCTTTGATAATGTTCAATTTTATTAAAATATTACTTTTGTCATAGATTAAGTGAAATATTTCAGTAATTAATGTGCAGATACGAGTTTGATTATTTTATAAGTAATATGTAATTAAAAAAATTTTGTGGGAAAGAAAGAAAAAAAAATGAACTAATTGTGACAAAGTATTTTTATAGCCCCTGCCCTGTTTCCCGTTTTCCATGTTTTATGATTTAATAATTTGACTAAAGCGTAACATTGTTCAATGTATTACAAAAATAAATAAACAATAAAATAAATAAATAAATACATACATTTACTTTTTCGAACTAACAGACGTAATGCTTTCATTAAAACATTAGTTATTAGGATTTTCTTTTCATTTTCGTAATACAAGTTACGTCTTTTTTTAAAAGTGTTGCATAAATAATTTTTCTCTCAAAAATATTAAGTATAGCAATTGAAAATAATTTTCGATTTCCAATAAGCAAATAATTGATTATTGTGAAGTTTTGTACTTTGTTCCTACTTTAAAAATTTATTACAGTACTTTTACATTAATTAAATTTCTGAAAGAATATTTGGGATTAAACTTGAATTAGATTTTTTTTTTTAAATGAATGTATATGAATTATCTTAATGAATAAGGTCAATAAGTTTATATCTTTTACAGAGTATTTGTCTCTCACAATATTTAGTTAATTCGAAACACTCCTTAGCACTTCTAACGTAGCATATTCATTTTTTTAAATTTAACTAATAATATTTAAAAAAAAATATGATAATATCATAGAAATTTAAATGAAAGGTATACCAAGATTATTTAAACTTATATTTTAAAAAGGAATCTATCATTGTCAATAACCATGATAACATAAATATTCAATATTCATAAGCGTTAAAATAATAATATTATGACTATCATATTAAATTTTTTTTATGTTTATTTACACTGAAAAAAAAAAAGTATATTTTACTGTAAATCCTGTAAATTCCAACGGGAAAAAATGTAAATCATAAATACAGTTATAAAACATAAAATTATATCACTGTTTTAGAATATGTTAGGGGGACTGGTAAGTAATGTTGTTTTTGCGCCTCTCGATATCGATTGTCATTCATTCGCTCATTGTGTGCTTAAACTCATGTCAAAGACTTTTCAAAGTTAGAGCAACTTGTTTACTAGTGAATTATTAATTTTTTTTTTTTTTTTTTTTTAAGTACGGACTATTAGTCTCAAACTACTGATAAAACGTTGTCGCCAGTTTTACGATGTTTGGGCATTTATCGAAATCGAAAATTTATTGAAAATATAATTGAATAATTTGAAAGCCATGTTATAATAGAAAAAAAAAAAATCCTCCATACTAAACTAAATTCTGCTTTTGCCAGATTTTCCTTAAAATCTTTTTTTTTTTTTTTTTTTTTAAATAAAATAAAATAAAATAAAATTAATAATAATCAGTATCTAAAATTTTGAAGAAGCCCTTTTTTTAGACAAAAATACATAATGTATTTTAATTTTTAATTGTTGCCAAAAAAGTTTACGAGTTGATTTTTTTTTTTTTTTTTTTTATAAAAATTAATTCGCACGTAAATATAAAAAAGGATATAAAACTTTGTGAAAAATTAATCTTACAGGGTAAATTTAACGTCAGTATAGCTCTATCTCTCTCTCTATATATATATATATTTTTTATTTATTTATTTTTTTTTTCAATTTATAGTGAGATAGTTGGCCAAACAAAAGAAGAGATAAATATCCGGCATTGTATATTGTTTGAGTTTCAAAAGGGTAGCAACGTAACAGTTGATAAAAAAATCATTTGCGAAGTTTATTCAAGTTCATTAAACTTTTGTAAACGACGAGGGGGGGATTGGGTTAATTTCGGGAATTTTGATCTTTCTGATTCGTGTCGATCAGAAAAACAAGTAACATTTGACAACAACAATGTAAGAGCGGAAGTGGAAGCAAACACTCTAAACCAACATTGGTATTCCATCCCTAGAATATTTGAGAAAAAACTGATAACTTTGGTAAATTAAACAGAGCAAGTGTTTCGTCTCGCATAATCTATAGAAGAAAACAATCCTAACCGATTGAGCACATGGAACTTATTCTTTAGGTTGCACAATATAAAAGCTTTTTTTGATCACTTGATCACTACAGATTAAATATGGGTCCTTTATGATAACCCAAAATGCAAAAGGCAGGTTTTTTTCGAATGAATCACTTCAATGTACATATAAGACAAGTTTACGGCGCAAAACAGGAGCTTCTGTGTGTTTCGTGAAGTATTCACCGGTTTGTTAATTTTTAAGTTTGAAACCTGGGTAAACTGTGAACGCACACATTTACTAAAAACAACTGCCAAGCGATTGTCAATAGAAAAGGCGGTATTCTGGAAAAACTGCGAGACCGGACTACGGAAAACCAATGATGCAATAATAATAATAATAATAATGAATTGGTGTGAGAGGCGTTGTCTCACCTACCATACTCGCCCAATATTGCGCCATCGAATTTCCATTAATTTTGCCCATTAAAATATTTTCAAGGTGGCAAAAATTTTAAATACAGTCGAGCATCGTTAACGTGAACATGCTTAACGTGAATAACTTTTAACATGAACCGTTTCCACATCCCCCGTCAAAATGAACATTAGTTACTGATAGCATGAATAAATTTTTTATTCCTCTTGAGATTCACGTTAACGAGGTTCGACTGTATATGGATGTTATCCAAAATGCAATCTCCAGACATTTTGTGAAAAACCTTTTGATTTTTAGCGATCCGGCATTGAAAACTTGCACACTAGATGCCAAATACTAGCTAAAATATTATTTACTTGAATTTGTTAGAATGAATCAACATTACTTTCCGGTACCACTAACAAATATTTTAAGAAAAAAAGTCAAATAGTTTTTTTTTTTTTTTTTTTTTTTTTCCCGCATGATTGAAAAAAAAATATTTGCTCCGAAATTCTGCTTATACTTTTAAAGTGTAATTTTTTTTTTTTTTTTTATCATATCTACAAGTTTAAAATGTAACACTAAACATGCATTTAGTGGGCAGTTCATTTCATTTAAAAGTGGAGAGGCTGTTGGTAAGCTAATAAAATCTTAAGTTGTGCTTATCTAAGGAATATTAGCTAATACAATAAATTATGTGTAATAAATAGATGATAATTTACTTAATTTGCAATTTGGTTCGTCAGATTGCACATTCTTTTACTCTAAGCTTCTGTTTCTCTAGTTATTTTAAACTTCTAATTAATATTTTATTTCCTCCATAGCAGTTACTTTATATTTTGTCATTTATATTTATCAGATATTTACCTACATTCATATAAATAAATAAAAATAAAACCTATATGACATATGTTTATAATTTTCTTCTCATATTAAATAAATACCACATATGTGAAGCTTAGATATAAAATATAATATTTGATTTTTTTTTATGCAACATAATTCAATAATGTTTTCAAAGACGTCATTCTTTGATGAAAGAAATTCCTGCATTCTTATAAGCCAGCTTAGGTATACCCCAGCCACTTTCAAACATCGGACTGATATAAGTACATAAGAAGATTTAATATTTCTCCCCAGTTTTTTATATTCAAAATGGAATCCTCTTTATCTTTGAGCGTTCCAAATCCGCCTCATTTCAGCTAGTTTTGAATGAAATGAATTTTAGTGGAAAATGTAGCCCTGAATCAATGAAAGAAATATGCATATTTCAAAAGTTATGAATTTTTCTGAAGCCAAGATGTGTAGGAAATTTGGGATTAGTTTTTGCAAATGCATTGGGAAAATACATTTGGAAAATTTCCATAATTAATAGAGAAAAAAATCTAAATAGCATGTAATTAACATTTACACGAATCTGCATGTATTTATTTTGAATCCTATTTACATGACTACAGATAAAAAGTAAAATTCAATAACAGAAAATATGCTATGAAAATATTTTGAAAAAAAAAATATATATATATCAGATTTTGGTACTAAAAATTAACAAAATAGTAATTTTTTCCACGTGTCTACATACTTAAGCCATTAATTTATTTCATATTTTGATTTAACTCGGATAATTGCCGAATTAAAATAAAATATCATAATTAATATTGAATTCGACCAGATGCACAGTGTAGAAATATGACTTTGAATCAATGAATGGATTATGATTATTTCAAAATGTATGACGTATTCAACATTTTTACACTTGCAGAAGGAAAATTAATTTGGCGTATTTTCTAATCATATATTTTAAAAATATTTCTAAATAAGAAATAGTTAACATAAATGCACGAATATGCATATATTTACATTAACCCCTATTTACATGACTAAAGCTGCAAAGTAAAATACGTTTAATTGCATAAAAACACTATGGAGAAATTATGATTGTAGGTTTTAGCAGTGTAATAGAGTAATAGAGTAGTATAATAGTGTGTGTTTAGTAGTGTGTTCTCGTACGTATAAAGACAGCGATTTGTATATATATATATATATACAGGGTGATTATTTAAAAAAAAGAAATATCCTAGTATATGAGACCGTAGCTACCATACCATTCATAGAAACTGAATAAAAATTTTATATAAGGATTTTTGAGGCATGCACTCAGGAATCATATAAAAAACACTCTAACACTTACGGTTACAGTGAAAAGATTTAAAAAATTTCAAAGGGCAACACCTACTTTTTCTTTATTGGAATGGGATCTCCACAACAAAACGAAAATAATAATACTAAATTAATTAAATTAAATTTAAAGAAAAAGCATTATAACGGTATCTGTAGCACGAAAATCGCCAGAGCTAGGCAGACCAACACCACCTGTAATAATGCTTCCGAGCTGAGCTCTACGTCTACGGAAGATCGGCTGATTTCCTCCAATCCCCACGATCCAACTTGTATGAAAACATTTTTAATGTGTATTTTTTTACAGAAATTTAAAATAAATGTATTCCTGTTTACGTTTATTATTTTAATATTTAATATTTGTATGATATATATATATATATATATATATATATATATATATATATATATATATAGAGAGAGAGAGAGAGAGAGAGAGAGAGAGAGAAAGAGGTGCTAAATTGTACCGCTTTTTAAAACCACTACTAGTTAAAAAAATAAATAAAATAATAATAATAATAATAAAATCAGCATGTTTTATTATAGATAATCGCCAAAAAACTTATTAAAAATTACTATAGAAATTTACGGTAGAAAAAAAAAAAAAAAAAAAACGGTCGTGTTGACAGCTATGTATATACAGCCCTGAAAAATTATTAAAGCGATGCGAAAAATTTAATTTATTTCTCAACCGCTGATGTTTGTTTTATGCAATTTAAATATCACAATGAAAGGCAATTTTAATTATATCTATAAAAATTTATCAAAAAAGTAAATTATTTCTTATTTTAACATTTATTTTCTTGTATCATTTATGTAAAAAGATGGAAAAAAAATTCCACACAATTTTGTATTTATTTATTTATTTTTTATTTTTTTTTATTTAAACAGCTAATATTCTAAAATGTTTGACTTACGTTTAGTTAATTTAATCATTTTTGAGATTATATAAAATTTAAAAATCTGTAATGTCTGGGGAAAAACTTCAAAATATTTACAAATACATATTGAAATTTTATGCATCTTCAAAGACAATGTAATGAATGACAGCTCTAAAAAAATCTAAAAAATAGTTCAAAAATAAAATTACAATTCATTTTTTTTTCTTTTCTTTAATACATGTAGAAAACTGGAAGAAATAATACACATAAGTTAGTATTAAAAGAACTACTAATAATCCAAAAATTTGCCCTTCTTTTGAATTAACTGAATCATTCTCGGGTTCATAGATTTAGAAATTTTCTTCAAAGTGTTTGTTGATATGCTTTTCCAGTGTTTTTTAATAACCATATTCAGCTCTATTACGCTGTTATACGTTTACCCATTTCCATTAATGCCACCAACCAGAATGACCCATAAATTTTCAATTGGGTTCAGGTCTGACTTTTTGATTGACTTTCAAGCCCTTGGACGTGATTAGCTTAAAGCCAGGATTTTCTGGAGGATGATGCGTGTATTGGCGCATTATCTTGCTGAAATGCTAGCCATGTCCAAGAATTTGACATGAAGAAGCCCTGATCTGAACACAATAGAAAAATTATGAGGCATTCTGGTTGGTGGCATTTAAATGTTTCAATGTAAAACTGGCGTAACTCCATCTTTTTAAAATGTGTTTACTTTTGCCTAATTATGTGACATTTAGTCATATACAGTCGGCTGCAAAATTATTCGAGCACTAGCAATAATCCTTGCCAAAAAAAAAGTACACTTAATACAGCTTTGTTAAATAAATCCTTGTCGAGTCATGTTCTTAATCAGTCTAAGAACATGATTCGACAAGGATTTACTTAGCAAAATAGTCTTAAGTGTACTTTTTAAATATAGGAATTATTGGCTAGTGCTCGAATAATTTTGCAGCCGACTGTATTTCATTATGAAAGTGAAAAACCTCCAATAATTGCATTAAAATCTCATAAATGGCATCACTTAGTTTTTTTCAGAAAACTAAAACTTTTAAATTTTCATTATAAAAAGGAAATTTGTAAGTTACTTCAAATTATTTTTCTTTTAATTTATAATTTTTTATAACTTTAATTTGCATTAAACACTAAAAATTGATTAAACATTTACTGAATCGTGACTTGTTTCCTACACACAAATTTGCAAAAGGCTCGTTATTTCAAAATCCATTTACATAGAGATAATTCACTTATGCAACGAACGATCCATTTATGAAAATGGGATAACTTACACATACCAAAAGACACTTTGAAGAAATTTTCTACATCTATGACCTCCAGAATGATTCAGAGTTAATTGAAAAGAAGGGCAAATATTTGGATTATTAGCAGTTCTTTTAATACTATCTTATGTGTATCATTTCTTCCAGTTTACTACATGTATTAAAGAAAACAGTGAATTGTAAAATAATGAGTAATTTTAATTTTTGAAATATTTTTATATATTTATTTAAAACTGTCATTTATTACATTGTATTTGAAAATGCATAAAATTTCAGTATGTATTTGTAAATATTTTGAAGTTTACTCCGAGACTTTACATATTTATTTAATTTTTTTAATTTTATAATTTCAAAAATGATTAAATTAACTGAAAATAAGGCAAAGTTTTCAGATTATTAGCTGTTACTTAAATAATATCTTATGTGGCCTTAATGCATTTACAGCTTTTAACATGTATGAAGAAAAAGAAAGTAAATTTTAAAATTAAAAATAATTTAATTTTTTGAAAAAAATTTATTGATATGATTGAAATTTCCTTTTCTTGGGTTATATTTAAATTTGCATTAGACTCATTTTAGTGGTTGTGAAATAAATTAAATTTTTCGTTTGGCCTTAACTTTTTTTCCAAGGCTTATATGTATTTTACTAAATTTGCATACATGTTTAAAAAAAAATCATAAAATGAAACGTTATAGTTTTAACTTTATTTAGGTATTATAGTATTATAAATATACACTATGTTAATTTATGTACAGAGAATAATGTAATTGCGTAGTATGTTAAAATCTTTACCATATGACATACATTATGCAAAACTGTTTGTTTGATAACTCAATTCCAGTTTGCATTTCACAGTATTAGAAGCTAATTTAATCCGTTATCTTAGTATACAATATCGGGATTATCCATGCATCAAAACCTTCCGTAATAACCGTTTTAAAGCCATTATTTGCTGTAAATCCAAGTATGGAATTATTATTAATTTACTACTATAAATTGTAAACAATGATATCATAGTAACTGAGGTAGGAAATCGTGAATTTGAAACGTATACAATTTATAAAATTTTATCATTAAACATTTTAATGCTGTTGTATATATATATATATATATATATATATATATATATTATTATTATTATTATAATTTAATTACTTACAATATATGTTTAAAGCGTAGAAGTATGTTAATCAAACATATTTAGTGCGTTTTATTAGATTGTATTATTTAATAATCAATAATAATTGACTGAATACTACATTTTGCGTGGAGGACGACGCATTAAAACCTGTTAAAAAATTTGTTCTTTAAATGATGAAGTTGGTGGTTACAGAAAGAAAGAACTAAAATATGTAAGTGCTACTTTTATTTTATTTTGTTTATTTAATTATTTATTTTTGTCCCTTAGTGTAGTTATTTATCTAGATATTCAAATAAACAGTGATAAAGAGCTGATAAATTTAAAATAAGATTTAAAATAAGATTTAGAATAATGAAAATTAAAATTTAGAATAATCGTAAGCAACTAAACCCTTGGATAATGATACTTCTTGCAAATATAAAATTTAGCGTACATTTTAGATTTCTATTCTTCTGATTTTATTTTTCAATATATATATATATAATTTTTATTATTATTATTATTATTATTATTGCATCTTCAGTTAACTGTTTTTACTTTTGAAGCAGTGCTATTTAATTACATGAGTGTTAATTGTGATGTGGGAGGTAAAAAAAAAAAAAAAAATGTTCTTTCTAAGCGCACGATAAATGAGATGATCTCGTAATCGTGAATCAAAGTAATTACTGGATTTTTCTCCATACTTATAATCCAGTTGCGTTTGAGAAAACTCTTGTGGGATACAGGTAGGTGAATGGGAATTTCTAGAAATTGTTTATATGTCATAGCTTCTTTAAGAACTTCGTAGAGCAAAATATTTTTTTTTTTTTCAGTATTACCCTAGAAAAGATCTTTCTGCATACTTAACATAAGCTCTTATTCTTACTTGAGATTAAAACATTGGCACGTTTAGGAAGTCCTGTGATCTCTCACTCCCTTATTATTAGTTTTTTCCACAAACAAGGTCCCCTCTCAAATTTACTCAATACGTTTTTAAAAAATCGTAGAAAATTTACATATTCCAGGCTTTTAACAATTCCCATGATTATATATATATATTTATTTATTTACTTTCTTCTATATTTATAAGAATAGAATATTGAATTCGTGAAATTTTTTAAAATCCAGTTTCCGACAGATTTACAAGTTCAGAGATTCCTTAACACGATTTAATTATTTATAGAAAATGTCTGTCTGTGTGTCTGCTTTTGTATCAACAATTTTTTGGACGCTATGAACCAGCAAATGAAAGGAATTTAATTGGGTCTTGACCTAATATGGTGCTTAAAAATGCATATTATTGCATTATATCTATTTTAAGTTAATTTTCAAAATTCTATGTATCATAACATTAAGAAACTGTACAAAATTTAAACGAAAAAAAAAATATTTTTTTAAATGCTACATTAAAAAATAAAATAAAATAAAATAAAATAAATAAATAAATAAATACATTTCTCTATAAAGTATCAGTGTCTTTTAAAATATTATAAATCTTTTTTTTAGTGCTAGAGGCCTATTTCAGTCGGTACAGTTGTCGAATTTTTATAGGTCACTCTTAATTAGTTCTAAGGGCCTATTTCAGTCGGTTTATTGAATGGGGATTTATTGAATGAAGTCCCCCCAAGGCACAACTTTGACATGAGCCCCCCCCCCCAGGCCCAACTTTGACATGAGTCCCCCTCAATGTACCCCTATTTCAGTCGGTACAGCGTTGTCGAATTTTTATAATACACTCTTAATAGTGCTAAGGGCCTAATTCAGTCGGTTTATTGAATGGGGATTTATTGAATGAAGTCCCCCCAAGGCACAACTTTGACATGAGTCCCCCCCCAGGCCCAACTTTGACATGAGTCCCCCCCCCCAAGGTACCCCTATTTCAGTCGGTACAGCGTTGTCGAAGTTTTATAATACACTCTTAATAGTGCTAAGGGCCTATTTCAGTCGGTTTATTGAATGGGGATTTATTGAATGAAGTCCCCCCAAGGCACAACTTTGACATGAGTCCCCCCCAAGGTACCCCTATTTTAGTCGGTACAGCGTTGTCGAATTTTTATAATACACTCTTAATAGTGCTAAGGGCCTAATTCAGTCGGTTTATTGAATGGGGATTTATTGAATGAAGTCCCCCCAAGGCACAACTTTGACATGAGTCCCCCCCAGGCCCAACTTTGACATGAGTCCCCCCCCCCAAGGTACCCCTATTTCAGTCGGTACAGCGTTGTCGAATTTTTATAATACACTCTTAATAGTGCTAAGGGCCTATTTCTGTCGGTTTATTGAATGGGGATTTATTGAATGAAGTCCCCCCAAGGCACAACTTTGACATGAGTCCCCCCAGGCCCAACTTTGACATGAGTCCCCCCCCCAAGGTACAACTTTGACATGAGTCCCCCCAAGGCCCAACTTTGACATGAGTCCCCCCCAAGGTACAACTTTGACATGAGTCCCCCCCCAAGGCACACCTTCGACATGAGTCCCCCCCAAGCACACCTCTCCCTCATTGGGAAAAAGAGAAAAAACGTTGTTTTGCGGCTATAAGACAGTTTGGACTTCCAACGTTATTTGTTACAATATCTGCAGCTGAAACGCATTGGTTTGATTTAATGAAAACTTCATCATGGAATTTAGATCGTCACGAATTAACTAAAGAAGAATTTGTCGATATTAACAAAATTGGCAGTAGGCCTCTGGCACTAAATTAAAATCTGTCAATGTCAGATTTTCATGTTTTAAATAATGAAATAATGTCGTGTCTGTATATATATATATATATTTTTTTTATTAATTATTATTATTATTATTATTATTTTTTTTTTTTTTTTTTTTGGGGGGGGGGTGTTTCCGTGTTTTACTTTAATGCTAATTTATTACTGGTTAATTACTTAATTTTTTTATGTATTGATGCAAAGAAAATCATTGTCACTATATTTCGCATTAATAAATTAATATTCAGATTTTTTTTTCCTTGAATCAGTAGAAATTAAGCAGTGCAATAAATATGAGAATAACATTTTTTGCTGTAGAAAATGAAAAAAAAGAGCTTTAATTTCATAGTTAAAGGTTAGTTTTTATTGTCAGACTGTAAAATATTTCAGCTGAAACTTTTTATTAATGCTTCATTAAATTAATTATTAAATTATATTTAATAATACATATTTTAAAATATCACTTATCATTTAAAAAAATCAAAATAATTATAACCTTGTCAATTAAAATTTTTAAAATTATAATCTAATTTAATCATTATAATCTAGTGAAGTTGAAAGAAATTGATATTTATTAATACTCACACATTATTTTCACTTATCAAATTTCAGGATATTTTTAACGTACTCTCACATTTAATCTCAGTAACTTCAATAATTGCAAAAATTTTCGAGAAATAATAAATATAATAAGTATGCTATCAGAAACACATTTAACTGTAATTTAAATTATTCACTTTATATCAATATATTAAACTTTCGTGTGAGTAAAACCTTGTAATTCAAAACCTTGTGTAAAACCTTGTGTTGTCAAAGTGTATGAGAACGTATGTTATGAATGTACGGAAGAAGTAATTAATTTCACAGTTGAATACAGCAATAATCTGCTCGTATCATAAGAAACAAATCCATAATTCATATAATATTAAAACTGGCCCTTTTCTTTCATCTTAAAGCTTGAATTCCATTTTTAACACACACACACACACAAAAAAAAAAAAAAAAAAAAAAGAATTTAAACAGCAGTCTCGAGATTTCCAGCAATATTTCACGCCAATATTTTCTAACAATAATCAGAAGTCTATCCAATGGCAATTTTTTACCGTAAAATTATGAATAAAATTTCTGCATGGGAAGAATGGTGTATAGGTGGGCAAAAATCATATGTGTGTTAAACTGTAAATGTCTGTTAACAGTCAAATTATAAGACACATTCGATGTATAATGAATATTATATTTCTCTTTTTATTCAGAGTTATAATAGGGGAAAATACCCCAAAACGGGATAGCTTATCTACAGTCGGCTGCAAAATTATTCGAGCACTAGCCAATAATTCGTATATTTAAAAAGTACACTTAAGACTGTTTTGCTAAGTAAATCCTTGTCGAATCATGTTCTTAGACTGATTAAGAACATGACTCGACAAGGATTTATTTAACAAAGCTGTATTAAGTGTACTTTTTTTTGGCAAGGATTATTGCTAGTGCTCGAATAATTTTGCAGCCGACTGTATTCTTCGCTTTATTTCTTATTGTGTACAAGGTACGTTCCAAAGCTAGACGCCATTTAAAAGTATACACCTTTTCAACTACTTAAAATACCTTTGTCACATTTGTTCAATAATATTTATGTGAAAAATACTGGTTTCACAAAGTCTGCAAAGTCTGTTTTCCCGTTTTACCCTACCAATGGTGGGTAAAGAGGGATACGGATTTTTATGTTATTAGGTTTTTGCTGATTTTACTTTTGATTTAGTTTTTAGAACAAAAATAGGCTACGTTTTTATAGGAAGAAACTTTTTAATTGTAAATTTGAAAAATTACCTAACACAGAAATCGCATAAAAATGTGTCGTCTTCTTCTTCTGCTCTGGAACAAGCTTCGTGGACCCATCCCTGGCAGCTCGAGCATTGTATCCAGCCTTCTCCAGATTTCGATTTAAGATACAGAGCGTTGCAGAAAATACATGCTTCATCCTTTTCAGCTTCATCTTCTGAAGACGACGACGTCCAACCTTGGCTAACTGATGATTTTTTTTTTAGTTTTCTTATGTTAGGTCCATTTTCTTCGATTTTTGCAAATGATGATTGTGTTTTTTTTTTTTTTTCAGGTTCAGAGTAACATTTTTTAACTTTATCTGCCTGTTTTGCATCTCCAATTGGTTTTCTTTTACGCCTCGTTTGTTTTCTCTTCGGAACATTCAAGAGACTTGTTTTGGCAGCCCTTTTTTTCAGCTTTTGATTTCTTTCGCATTCTTTTTTTTTCACGCTCTTCTTCCAACTCAAGTTTATATGGGCTTCCTACTATAATTTCTGTTTTCCCTCTTCTCCCATCGTGTTTATTTTGAGGTCTTGGGCCAATCACTCGTGGTGGAGGTAGAATTTCTTTGGGTAATATAAAAAATGACAGTGAAGGACGATAGTACAGCCCAAGTCCTTTGTTTCCTATTGAAGTGGACGGTTGGATAAGTCCTGCGTTTGTGCTAGTGTTATCGGTGCCCCCATCACTAGGGGATTCATTCAATACTGTCTCTAGTGGTTGTGATGACTGCAAACTCTTAGATGCTATGACTGTACTTGAAGATCCTTCGGATCTGGACTCGTTTTGTTGCAGATTTAATGGTTGTTGGGACGTCCTGTTCTGAGCATCCGGCAACGGGTGATCTGTTGGAAGAGAAGGAGCGAAGAGATATTCAGGAAAGACATCTGGGTTATATGGAAAAATGCCTGTTTTCCTGAACACATTCACAGCAGTTTGGACAAGAGCTGCTCGTTGAAATGCTGTATTGAACATCTTTCGTACTTCGTACATAGTAATCCCTCTGCCAGGATGGTTGAACATCCACTTGCGAACTTCTTGCTCGTAGAAGGTGCTCAATGGAGACATAACTGTAACATCTAATGGCTGAAGCCGATGAGTAGTGTGGGGAGGGAAAGTCAGCATGATAACATTTTTTTCTCTTGCCAGATTTATTAGTTCGATACTTTTAGTGTGGCTGCAGTGACCATCAAGCAACAGCAGAACAGGTCTTTCATGGGAAGAATTTGCTATCTGAACGAATTTCTTGAACTAAACAATGAATGACTCCTTGTTTATTCAGCCTGTCTTATTGTATGCCGCGAAAGAGCCTGGTAGAGTATCATTCATTAGCCTTGGGTTTTCCCTTTGCCTGGGGAAGACAAACATGGGAGGAAGATAATTCTCTGCAGCACTTACACAGGTTTCTATTGTGACCAAGACTCCTCGCTCACCTGATGTCAAACTTCCCACTTGCTTTTTACCTAGCAATGCAAGAACTTTAGAAGATTTGTTAGGAACTGTGAGAATCCCAGTCTCATCAACATTGTAAATGTCATTGGGAGCAAACTTTTCATAGAGAGAGGCCAATAGGTCATAAAACTTTTTCACGGCAACGCGATTGAAACCTTTGGCTCTAGCCATCGATGTAGCTTCAGGGTTTCTCAGACTAAGGGTTTTATTTCTTCCAAGAAAATTGTACACCCAGTGCTTACCCGCCATTTTTTAACGGTGTTAGAACAGTGCCGAATATTGTTAATTTCAGCTAACTCAAAAGCTATTATTATCAAGTCGGTTAGGGTAATTCCAAAGATTCTTTCTTCTAATATCAGTACATGTTGAGCTAGCTTTTTTTCCCTGATCTGCAGTAAAGACGTTTTCAAACCTGCCCAGCTTTTTTACATCAGCCACTTCTGGTGTCAAAGCATTAAAGCGAGCTTTTTTTCACTTTTCTCTCCAGTGTAGATTTGGGGACATTAAATGAATGGGCAGCTTTCAGAAAACCCATCCTCCCTTCTAAAACTTCTCGAACAGCCTCTGCCATGCTCTGCTCGTCCCAGCTATTTCTAGATGAAGTTCGCTGATAATTGTGAGGCATCTTGTATTCTGAAACCAGAATAAATTATTTGCTTTTTAAAAATTGCCAAAGAAAATATGGTCAAAGTTTAGTTGTGATTAGCTTATGTTTTTTATAATATCATAGCGCGCACAACGCGTGGTTTTCTGGTTTATCTTTGTATAAGCAACCCCCGACAAAAGATTTAAAAAAAACGCAACTTATTTGAATTTAAAACTAAAATTTTTGGTCATAGCATTTTTCTGAGTTACAGTTTTAACCTATAACTAAATTTTGTACATAACTCAGGCCAATTATTTGTACCCCAAAACTAAAGTAAATTATTTTATTTCGAAAATATAATTATTTAAAATTAAAATAAATTGTTGTAATTGATTATACATATTTTAATTCATTACTTATTTCAATTAAAATAACTTAAACACATCGCCAAAACATTAATGGAAATGGTCGGGTAAAACGGGACACATCAAAATTGAATCCCGTTTTGGGCACCCCAAAAGTGTCCCGTTTTGCCCGACCATGATGCTTTTGACAACATAAATGGCTGACCCCTGAACCGTTGTTCTGCAGTCGAAAAAAGTACAAAATAAGTAAAAATCTCACTTGAAAACAATGAAAAAATATTTCTTTGCGAAACGTGTGGCGTTGAGAGATCAACTGAGAATGCTGTCATGGCGGTCGGGAGCCAGTTTAGCCTTTCTCCCGCGAGGTAGCACCACCAGTCAAGATCCGAGGCTCAATATCCCGTTTTGCCCGCCTATCCCTTTTTGGGGAACTCTCCCCTATGTATTTTCTTAGTTTCAGCTGCCAGATGCAGAGATAACATCCAGTTTATTTTCAAGAACTTTCGTAGAGGTTTCGAATGTACAGTCGAGGAAAAAAAAAAAAAAAAAAGCGCAACACCCGCTGTAATTTCGTTATTAATTGATGCAGGAACATCTAACAGACATGATTCAACTTGAAATTTAATGCACTTTCTGAAAATATCGTCTAATTTTGAATTAGGGGTCATCTACATATTGAAATGAGCGCCAACTTTGATTTTTTCAAAAGCAAGACCCAATTTTGTCTTCATAATAGAATTTCTGAGAGTCTGGCAGTGTGGAAAAGTGTAGTGTCTGTATACTTTATGATTAGTATTTATAGAGTTATAATCAAAAATGTGTTATGGGGTTATCTGTAAATGTAGAAAAGTATAATTAAGATCCTATAAGAAATAGGCAAAATTTTAATGTTTCAGACTGGAAATCTTTCAGGAATATATATATATATATATATATATATATATATATATTGATAAAAAAATTGTCTTTTTCCAGTTTCATAATAATTCTGAATTCAGTTTTTTAGATTTGTATATACTTCAGTAATTTTTTTAGATAATTTTAGATCTATTTAAATAAATTACACTTGCGATTGGTCCAGACAGTTCTCTTTGAAAAAAGTGCAATATTTTTGCAAGTGTCTATTATATCTGTACTGATCACCAATAAAGCTTAAATTTTCTTTCGTAGGTGTAACATAATATACGAAATGAAATAATATATATATAACAACGAATAAACTAAATCTTTACGGATAAATTATTGTAAGGGTTCATGAAGTAAATATAAAACAATTTTAATAGCAATTACCAGTTTGGGGTCAGTGAACTCTCTGGAACTGTACGATTCGTTTTATACTTTCCATGAAAATATAATTTATTAATGAACCATTTCGCGTGCTGAAGTAGATTTACGTCATTGGAAAATCTGTAACTCTGACAGTAGGCGTGTCTTTCGTAATTTGTGTGTTACATATTTCTTAAGTGTGTACCCAGTTTTCATATTTTTGCAATAAAATATACTATAGATAGAAATACATTGATTTGACAGAATATAATTATAATGTATATCCATTTGTAATATAATTGCGAATGCAGAATATTTGTTCGGGAATATTTTATTTTGAGAGAATAACGCCCGTAGGCGAATCTTACTGTCAAAAAGACAAAATCCTGCAGTCGCAAAAAGTGTTAAAGTATATTTATAAGAGTTAAAGCATATATAAAGTTAAAACATAGAGTAAAGTACCTTTAAAATAATAATCTTCCCCCTACAAAATAAATAAATAAAAATAAAGCAATATATGAATAAAATGATTAAACCTTTAACTATGACGGTAGTTAAGAAACGATTTTACTAGTCTGTCTTGCATTCCAATTCCATTCTTTTTTTTTTTTTTTTTTTTCTTTTTATTGACATAAAACTTTTTTTTTCTCTTTAAAACAGTAAACCCCGCCCATTTAGTTATTTTTTTTTTTCTAGCGTTCGTTTAAAAGTTTCAAAATTTATCACCAGTATTCGATGAAATAAATACCACTTGTGCATATTTTTGTCAACATAAAATAAGGGGTTTAACACAAATTCATTACTCAGTGTCACATTTACTTTTCTTTTCTGTATTGTTTTGTGTTGAAGAACGATGAAGGCGGGGCTTGTCTTCTTTAGAAAACAGGAATTATTGATGCTAACACTACTGTCTAAAAATCATCATTTCTGTTTCAGTTCTTTGCGTTTCACGTTGTTGTTATATAATTTGACCCGTAAATAAAAAATAAAAACATTTTGTTTAGTTTTCTTTGTTATTTTTTAAGATTTGATTCGTTATCTCATTAAAAACGTTATACGAGACGGCCCCCTAAACCACTCCAAAGGTAAGATTTATTTATATCTCGAAAACTAATAACTGGAATGAGCTGCAAATTTGCACATCCATATTTCTCAGTATTACGATTCATTTTATGAAAAAATTAATATAGGTCATAATTCATAATTTTTATGAATATGAATTTATTAATATTTTTCAAAATTAAAATTATTTTTCAGAACCAAAAATTAATGACGGATTATGTTTGGGTTTCTTTACTGTATCTCATCAAAAAAAAAAAAAAAAAAAAAAAATCGATCAATTTATTTTTTGTGAAGATATTAATTAAAGTTTGAAATATGAATTTAACATTAGCACCTTCAAATTTTGAACTCTTATAACTCTGTGAAAAAATAAGTAACATATACAACCAGGCTGTACATTTAGTCATAGGTCCTTATCTAAAAATAAAAAATAGTATGTAAAAAGTCTGTAAAGTGTTGCTAAAAAATCTTTACCTTAATCTAACTATACTTTTAGTTTATTAAGTTCAATAAGTGAAAATATTAAGGAAATTAGGTTCAGATTTAATTATTCTTTATGCATCTGAATATTCTTTAAGTCTGTAATAAATTTATAGCTAAACCATGATATATTTTATTAGTATTTTTAGTATAAATTCCTTAAATGCAATTTAATTACGGGTTAAATATAATTGAACATTTTCAGTAATAAAAAATAAATAAATAAATAAAAAAAAAAAAAAAAAAAAAAAAAAAAACTAGCATTAAATAATTTTGATACGAATACTTCACTAAAGAATAAATGCAAAAAATAAATAAATAAGTAAATAAATAATAATAATAATAATTAGCATTTCTTATATATTTGTTTATCAATAATATTTGCAGCAATATATATAACTCACATTTTTATGTATTATTGTAAGAAAAAAAAATCATTTCAACGCTATCTGCTTAAAGTAGACATATATGTACTTAAAAGAAAAAAAAACCAAATACTGCATATTACAAATTTAAATTTAACATTTGAAGCCTGAATGTTCTCAACCTACGGTGAAGTGTTTTATCGACTATTGGAACAAGGATCTCCAAGGAGTTAATAATAAAGAGAAAATCAATTTCTTTTATGTAAGTTTTTGTTTATTTGCGTTTGAAAAGAAATATGCCAATCAAAACCAATTTACTCCTATATAACAGCCTGTCATAGTGATCTCAATCCATAATTCATGTAATCTATTTTCTTTTAAATAAGTTAAAGTGTTTATTTATTGATTTATTTATTGTAATTTCCTCGCCCTAATAAAAAGTCGATTACCTGTGATAATTAATCATCCAGGCGATGACAGCCTTATAGATATTATATTTATTTATTTTATTTTATTTTATTTTATTTATTTATTCTGTCTTGGGTGATTCCCAATCTAAACTTTTCATTCAAAATTATTTGCATAACTGTGAATTTAAAATTTTTTATTGAATTGTAATTATTATTATATTTAATTCATGCAATAATTTTATAAATACAGATTCACATGTTGCGCCGTATTGTGTCTTTCAATGTTTTAGAATAGATTACCTCCTCCTCCTCCTCATTTTTTTTATTTTTTTTAATTAATTAATTTATTTATTTAGGAAGCAAAACAAAGTTACTGATGTTATTTGTAGACTTACTGACCGAGTTAAGACCAAAGAAGAGGTCGCAATGTCACTGGAGAGATACAATTGTGAAGTATGGAAGAGCAGATTAGATAAGGATTCCAGAAAACAAGGCATATTGGAATCACCTTAGAGAGGCCTACATCCTACAATGGATTGATAAAGATTTGATAATCATGAGGATTATGATTCTATGATTTGAGAAACGATAGAATACAAAACAAAAATAATTCAACGTAGGGCACAAAATATTCTGAATCGTCATAGAAAAATGCTGCTGATACATTTTCAGTTATGCGTTTTCTGCGCCTTCCAGTGATGTTGAAAAGTATTTATAACTTAGTATTTATGATATAGGCCTTTAGATTTTTTTTTTTTTTTTTTTTTTTTTTTTTTAATATTTATAGAAATGAAAATGCGTAGAAAATACGTACTTTATAAACTTTGTCGGAAAATCGAAAACTACTTTATAAACTATTTTTAAATATAAAAGATAAATTATATTAACAAGTGATTTTTTTTTACTCTTTTTTTCTGTGATTTGAATACATAATGTGACCAAAAATAAACTTGGTCTTTTCAGTGGTCTCTGTAACTGAAACTAAATTGCAGATTGTGTCGAAAATTTGTTTATAGAAAAAAAAACATTCTTAATATTTTTGACATGATAACATAGTTCTTTTCTCACGGTTTTTTGGGAATTTTCAGATTCGATTTCACTCTAGAGTAGATCCACGACACCGAGGAGAATAATATACCGTCAAGCTCTCTAAGCTTGAATGAAGCTTATTTTCATGCATCGTATAGACATTTATCTTAATAATTACTCTATCTAACATACTAATAGTATTTTGAAGGGAAACGTTTCAGACTGATAAAACAATTTTTAAAACCTTCCAAAATTTAAAAGATTATTCAGTTTATGCGTTTTATATAATAAAATGATTATAAGGATTGAGTAACATAGAGAAATCTTTAGATTGCAATGTTCTATAACATAAGGAATATCAGTTAGTATCGAACAACACTAACGTCGGGCAATCGTTATTTTCAGTATTTCTTGCCAATATTGTATCTTGTCAGGACTTCAGCATGTTGAGTATATTGTAAGAGTTCTTACTGATTGTTTATGTTCATAGTGAACGTCAAAATCGTATAAGTTACAAATCACAAAAAGAAAGTCATGCCACTAAATTTGGCGTGACGTTTTTTTATTAAAGAAGGGAAGGAGCCTATCAAAAGTTCTCAATACTCTGAATTTTGCACAATTAGTTACAAATACTCCTTTTAAAATGTCCCGGCATGTATTTGCGGGTGTTTCAGATAAAGTAATAGAGAACTCCAAGAGAGAACTCCAAGTAATAGAGAACTCCACTCATCGACGAGCGCGACAAAAGTCGGAATATCTCGTCTTGGTTGCGGTAGGGCAAAACATAACTTAAAAATATGACTTTTTCCACAAATATGTTTAAATTATTTTAGCGGTATTTTTAAGACATATAATTATTAAGTAGTGTTAAAAATATAATCAAAGTCTGATAAATAATCAAATTTGGACAATAAGAATAAATAAATGTATAATATTAACATTTTATCTTCATATATATATATATATATATATATATACTGGTTCTCATAATTATAAGGACACCCGTTTTTCTATATTAACTAAACACTGAACACTATTATTTGAACAATACTTTATAGTCAGAGAGAAAAGACTAACCTTTAACTACGAAATCAAAGCTCTTTTTTGTCATTTTCTACAGCGAAAATGATAATTTGCATATTGAATGCACTGCTTAATTTATGTTGATTCAATGAAAAAAAATCTGAATGTTAATTTATTAATGAGAAAAATAGTGACAATGATTTTCCTTGCATCAATACATAAAAAAATTAAGTAATTCACCAGTAATAAATTAGCATTAAAGTAAAACATGGAAACACACACACACACACACACACACACACACACACAAAAAAAAAAAAAAAAAAAAAAAAAAAAAACAGATTTATAATATTTTAAAAGACACTGACACTTTATAGAGAAATTTATTTATTTAATTATTTATTTTTAAATGAAATATTTAAAAGTAATAATTTTTCCGTTTAAATTTTGAACAGTTTCTTAATGTTATAATACATACAATTTTGAAACTTAACCTATAAAATAGATATAATGCAATAATATACATTTTTAAGCACCATATTAGGTCAAGACCCAATTAAATTCCTTTCATTTGTTCGTTCATAGCGTCTAAAAAATTGTTGATACAAAAGCAGACACACAGACAGACATTTTCTATAAATAATTAAATCGCGTTAAGGAATCTACGAACATGTAAATCTGTCGAAAACTGGATTTAGAAAAATTTCACGAATTCAATATTTTATTCTTATAAATATAGAAGAAAGTAAATATATATATATAATCATGGGAATCGTTAAAAGTCTGGAATATGTAGATTTTTCTCCGATTTTTGAAAAAGGAATTGAGTAAATTTGAGAGGGGACCTTGTTTGTAGAAAAAAACTAATAATAAGGGAGTTGGAAATCACAGGACTTCCTAAGCGTGCCAATGATTTAATCTCAAGTAAGAATAAGAGATTTTGTTAAGCATGCAGAAAGATCTTTTTTAGGGTAATACTGGAAAAAAAAAAAAAAAAAAAAAAAAAAAAAAAGAAAGAAAGAAAGAAGCTATGACAGATTAACAATTTCTAGAAAATCCCATTCACCTCCCTGCATCCCAGAAGAGTTTTCTCAAACCCTATTGGATTATAAGTATGGAGAAAAATCCAGTCAATCACTTTGATTCACGACTACGCGGCAATCTCATTTGTTGTGCACTTAGAAAGAACAACATTTTTTTTTTACCTCCCACATCAGAATTAAAACTCATGTAATTAAATAGCACTGCTTCAAAAGTAAAAACAGTTAACTGAAGATGCAATAATAATAATAATAATAATAATAATAATAATAATAATATATATATATATATATATATATATATATATATATATATATATATATATATATTGAAAAACAAAATCAGAAGAATAGAAATCTAAAATATACGCTAAATTTTACATTTGCAAGAAGTATCATTATCCAAGGGTTTAGTTCCTTACGATTATTCTAAATTTTAATTTTCATTATTCTAAATCTTATTTTAAAATTATCAGCTCTTTATCACTGTTTATTTGACTATCTACATAAATAACTACACTAAGGAACAAAAATAAATAACTAAATAAACAAATAAAATAAAAGCCGCACTTATATAATTTAGTTCTCTCTTTCTGTAACCACCAACTTCATCATTTAAAGAACAAATTTTTTAACAGCTTTAATACGTCGTCCTCCACGCCAAATGTAGTATTCAGCCAATTGTTATCGATTATTAAATAATACAATCTAATAAAACGCACTATATATGTTTGATTAACGTACGTGTACGCTTTAAGCATATATTGTAAGTAATTAAATTATAATAAAATATATATATATAACTATTATGACATAAATAGAGCTTGATACTTGATTATTACGTATCTTCATCTCTTTAATTTCATAGGAGTAGTTACTTCTAACACAGCATTAAAATGTATTAATGATAAAATTCCATAAATGTATACGTTTCAATTTCACGATTTACTACCTCAATTACTATGATATTATTGTTTACAATTTATCGTAGTAAATTAGTAATAATTCCATGCTTGGAATTACGGCAAATAATGGCTTTAATACGGTTATTACGGAAGGATTTGATGCATGGATAATCCCGATATTGTATACTAAGATATCGGCTTAAATTAGCTTCCAATACTGTGAAATGCAAACTGGAATTGAGTCATCAAACAAACAGTTTTGCATAATGTATGTAATATGGTAAAGATTTTAATATACTACGCAATTACATTATTCTCTGTACATAAATTAACATAGTGCATATTCAGAATACTATAATACCTAAATAAAGTTAAAACTATAACGTTTCATTTTATGATTTTTTAAAAACATGTATGCAAATTTAGTAAATTATACATAAGCCCTGGAAAAAATGTTAAGGCCAAACGAAAAATTTAATTTATTTCACAACCGCTAAAATGAGTTTAATGCAAATTTAAACCCAAGGAAAGGAAATTTTAATCATATCAATAAAAAATTTTCAAAAAATTAAATTATTTCTAATTATAAAATTTATTTTCTTTTTATCATACATGTAAAAAGCTGTAAAATGTATTAAGGCCACAGAAGATATTATTTAAATAACAGCTAATAATCTGAGAACTTCGCCTTATTTTCAGTTAATTTAATCATTTTTGAGATTATAAAATAAAAAATAAATAAATAAATAAATAAGTAAATGAATAAAATTTAAAATATTTACGAATACATACTGAAATGTTATGCATTTTCAAATACAATGTAATGAATGACAGTTTTAAATAAATATATAAAAATATTTCAAAAATTAAAATTACTTTTTATTTTACAATCCACTTTTTTCTTTAATGCATGTAGTAAACTGGAAGAAATGATACACATAAGATAGTATTAAAAGAATTGCTAATAATCCAAATATTTGCCCTTCTTTTCAATTAACTCTGAATCATTCTGGAGGTCATATATTTAGAAAATTTCTTCAAAGTGTTTTGGTATGCTTTTCCAGTTCCTTTCAATGGCCATTCTCAGCTCACCTACGGTGTCCTAAGTTTTCCTATTTTCATAAATGGTTCGTTCATTGCAAATGTGAATTATCTCCATGTAAATGGATTTTGAAATAACGAGCCTTTTGCAAATTTGTGTGTAGAAAAGAAGTGAAGATTCAGTAAATGTTAAATCAATTTTTAGTGTTTAATGCAAATTAATGTTATAAATACTTATAAATTATAATAAAAATAATTTGAAGTAACTTACAAATTTCCTTTTTATAATGAAAATTTAAAAGTTTTAGTTTTCTGAAGAAAACTAAATGATGCCATTTATGAGATTTTAATGCAATTTTTGAAGGTTCTTCACTTTCATAATAAAAAATATGACTAAATGTCATATAATTAAGCAAAAGTTCACACATTTAAAAAATATGGAGTTACGCCAGTTTTCCAATGCACCATTCAAATGTCACCAACCAGAATGCCTCATAATTTTTCAATTAGGTTTAGGTCAAAGCTTCTTCATGTCAAATCATTGGACATGATTATCATTTCAGCAAGATAATGCACCAATACACGCATAAAGCTCCAGAAAATCCTGGCTTCAAGCTAATCATGTTCAAGGGCTTGAAAGGCAATCAAGAAGCCAGACCTGAACCGAATTGAAAATTTATGGGCCATTATGGGTTGTGCTATTTATGGAAATGGGAAAACTTATAACACCGTAATAGAGCTAAATATGGCTATTGAAAAGAGCTGGAAAAGGATATCAACAAACACTTTCAAGAAACTTTTTAAATCTATGCCCCCGAGAATGATTCAGTTAATTGAAAACTCGACGAAAACTCGAACTCTACCAAAAATGGAATAAATATGTTGAAAACAGGCTATGCGACTTTCTTAGGATATTTCCTAAAACACGTTTTTGATATTTTGTGATCTGCCATTTGTTTTCTTTGTTTGTTTTTTTTTAAATTTGGGGGGGGGGGGGGCTTGTCCTGGAAAATTTATGAGAGATGCGGTCACGAAGTTTGGTGCTTGGATTTTTTATATGCAACCGGCACCTAAAGAAACGAGATTTTTCGAAATACCCCCTTCCCCCTCCGGGACAGGAAGCAAAAAAAAAAAAAAAAAAAAAAAACGTTTGTAAGCATAACTCGGCCCCAAATTACATCACGGTGAAGAAATTGCACATGATGAGACTAGACTTGAGTATAAATAAAAAATTATGTACGATTTTAGAATTCTTGATCCTTAAAGGAGGGGGGAAATCGTTTTTCGAGAGGGAAATTTAAGAAATTCCGGATTTTTTGGTAGAGATCTACTAACGATATTACAAAGGTATTGAAAATAACTACGTGTCTTCTTTAGAATTTTTTCAAAAACAAATTTTATTTTGAGGGGGGGGGGGAATTCAAGACCCCTCCTTTAGCGCTAAATTTTTCTTGGGAAAGCTATGGCATCTGCGGTCACGAAATTTGGTGCGCAAATAGTTTACATGTATCTGACACTTATTGTAACGAGATTTTACGAAATTCACCTACTTATCCACTTGCGGTCGGAGGGGGGGGGGGTAATAATCATGCATAAAAACACGTTATTCTGTTTGAATTCGCTTTACATTATCTTAGAATTATGCGTTTTGGTGTGTGGATGTTGATTAGGTGTACGCATTATGCACTTTGGTGAGATTTCGCAAAACTTCTAACTTAGCCGCTGGGGAAGAGGAAGTAAGAAGCGGGTAAGTTGCTGCCGAATGCAGTGTGGGCCCGGAATTCTCACGTTGCGAGCGGGAAGAACCTCTACGGAATACAGAGGAATCTTTCACTTAGATTATTAATAATGTAATGGAATTTTGACAACACATTTAAGTATAGTGCTCAGCGAAGCACACAGAGCCTGCTGGTGATAAATAAAGATCATCACTTGAACAATTAACATTGGATGCATGAACTATGTCAAGAACAGAAGTATATCTATAAAATATTCTTTCATTATAATAAAAATATCACGGTAAATATAAATGTAGTTGGTTTTAACACAATTAAAATGTAATAATGGGATTAATGTTTATTATATTCAAAGTTCATGAAGCATCCTTTTTCAAGATAAAACTTCGCAATTATTATAGAAAAAAAAATCTTGTTTTACATTAAATTGATTTTCTTTAAAACTTTCAATGTTGTTACCTAGTAGCTCCATGCGTAACGGATGGAAATTCTCATAAAAATTTATTTGAGAAACACAAGCAAAATGCTTATTAAAACGTTTAATATCCAGAGTTTCAGGAGATTTAAAAGTGATACATCATTTTATGCATAAATCAGCTGTCATTTACATGGATAACTTTTGAAAATCAAATTACGGTTAACCTAAATATTACTTACGCTTTTAATATTTAAAGAAAACAAATTACTAATCTATTTGCTACAAGATTAAATCTTTTAAAGTTCAGAATTCTGATATTAAGAGTTGTAAAGATTAACATAAAAATAAACATGTTTTACTTTATCTCTTTGATGTTTCAAAAGTTTAAACGAAATTGAAAATTATTTAATTAAAGTACGTATATTCTTATATATGCTAACACTAACAATGAAATGACCATGGAAGTTACATGTAATCTATTATTCCGCTCAAATAATTTATTTTAACTAAATAAATTAAACTGAATAATTTAACCATATTTGTTTAAAGTGCAATTACTGAAAGCTTACTACTAACACTAGCACATTTCAAAATATGTATCTGAGAAAGTATACTTAATGTTAATCTTAAAAATATATGACAAATTACGTAAGTTACAAAATACATGTATAAAAATATGTTTTCTTTTAGATCTCTTTATTTTTTTTTAAATCTAAATATATTTAAGAACTAAATGTGATATGCGCAATTGTTTTTGCTCGTGTGAGCGTGAAACCCTTGGATATATGCATATCATTTAATGCATATATTTTCATATATTATAGAAACAATTAACCACATTAGTAAAATTATCTTTTCATTTATCTAATTTTATTTGCGATTTTTGTTTTATTTTGTTTTATATTATATTATTTAAATATTTTTAATATGCATATATAAGTAACAGCATCAGATAATATTTTAAAATAATGACATTTTAAATGCGTTAAATAATACTCTTCGATAAATTGCATCCAACCTAACCAAGAAAAAAAAAGAGTTATCGAAATTCTAGAGTTATTCCTAATTATACAGTAATAAATAATCTGTTAAATACCAGGAATTCAGATTTATAAAACTTGGAATTTGCGAATTGTAGCTTCCTGGATAAACTTCATACAATCGAACAGAAGAAAGTTTGGACGGCTAAAATATACACTTTTAATTAAGTAAAATCAAATAAAACATTATTTGCAATAATTAATTACATAAATAAATCCCAATTAATAGTTAATCATGCACAAAGGTGAAAAAGTTAAAAAGAAAATTTAAATTACAAGTTTGATTTTCGATAAATCCGAAGAAAATTAAAGAGAAAGGAAAAAAAAAAAACTTTCTTATTTTCTGCAGACTTTTTATTTTATTTATTTATTTATTTATTTATTTTTTTATTCTACGCGAGAAAGCTTTGTTCTGATTTTGAGTTATTATTACTACTGGGCTAATTAGAATGCATTTCTAATAATCTCTAATTAAAAACACCTAATTAAAAACTTTTATTATCGAAAGCATAAAATTTGTTATTAATGATATTAAAATTATGCTATATGGAAAATATTTTGAAGGGGAAGTGTAGTTGCTATTGTTTCTAACTATGCATATAGTCATTAAAAAATATGATCAATAATATCGAGAATTGTTTTCTTTTTTTTTATGTCTATGCATTTTACTGTTTCTAGATAATATCCACATTCACTAAAATTATTTTAAAATAAATAACCTATTGCTGTATTTCGTGTTATCCTTAACACTATTTAGTGACTCTCCGAATGCAAAATATATTTATAAATCTAGTATATGCTGGCCACGACAAAATATCCTTCTATATTTTCTTATAGAAATTCACTCACAACAAATAATTTATTAAAATTTTCTTCTATGATGAATGCAGGCATATTTTATTCTAGATAAGTATAACACTAAATATTCAAAGAATGTCAAACTTATTCCCTATATGACATCTAAAAAAAGAAAAGGCTGGTTAAAAATAAGTGACACTAATCGATAAATTTATTTTAAATTATCACAGATCCATGGTTCAAACATTTGTTTTAAAGGTATTGACGAGCTCTTTTCAAATATACTCTTAATTAAAAGCGGTGCTCCTACATGCAAAAAACAGTTTCTCTGTTAACTATCGTTAACTATCACAGTTAAGATTTTTTTTCAAAGTAATTCCAAAAAAAATAATTATCATTATGTGCACTTATACGAAATTTTGTCCTACACCAGAGTTCCCGACTTTTTTAATTTATTCACGAGCATTTTTAGCCCCGCCATCTCTTCGCACCAGAAATTTTGTACGTCATTTCTCTTTAATATGTGACAACGATTAAATAAGAAGAAAATCATTTTGCAAAATTTTTGGTATGAAAAAATGGCGGGGCTAAAATTGTTCGTGAACAAATTATAAAAGTTGGGAGCTATGTCCTACACCACTATGTTTTTTTTTTTTTTTTTAATTTAGAA
The DNA here is from genome assembly GCA_963930645.1 of Salticus scenicus. Lineage (NCBI taxonomy): Eukaryota > Metazoa > Arthropoda > Arachnida > Araneae > Salticidae > Salticus > Salticus scenicus. Next base: position 113,907,096 of record OZ005652.1, on the reverse strand, counting down.
AATGTTGAATATTAAAGCCACCTACTGGACGATTTTCACCAAATGTTCATAGCCACAAAATTATTTCATGGTGCACCTGCACATCAATTTTAATGAAATTTTGTGCAATAGTTCATGAAATACAGCTACCACAATGTTTTGTCTCACACACCACAGGCTGAAATTTTCTAAATTTGGACGAATTGTATTCTGGATTTCTCAAAACGTGCAAATCCATCGAAAATCCGACGTGGATTTTTTTTTTTTTTTTGTAATGAAACCAATATTACGAAACCAAAAATCCTTTCACAAGCTCTTAATGAAAAACAATTAAATGTTATGTAAAAGAAAAAAAAAATCTTATTATTGTTTGTGCTCAACTGCTTTAAATGACAGAAATATTTGTCAATAATTATTTATTTTTATTGTTGTTAACTCATTTTTTTTACCAAAACGAATTTTCGAATTCTCTTTTTATTAGTGATTTTTCTTTAAGTTCATTAACGATTGTTAAAGAATTTCAATAAATTTAAGGTTATAAAGTATATTACTGTAGACCGTTCCATTTTTTTTAGACAGTGGCAGAATGCACTGTCTAAAATATGTGCTAAAACAATAAAAATGTAACGCCCGAAAAAAAGGGACGAAGGTAAGTAGTGAGTTAGTTCACCGTGTTTTTATTTATTACGCCCTGCAATTCAAAATATTTACTTGTATCTTTGAAAGTTTAAATAAATGATAATATTTTATGTATGCTACCCCAAGTTCACGATTTGACATACATATACTTGTACTCTTTAGCACTGCATGATCATGCATGTTTATATTAATAACTATATATCTATTCACATGAATGTGCTTTTACATTGTTTTCTTTAAAATTGAATATATATATATATATATATATTATGTGAAATATATATATATATATTTCACATAATTTGTTTAAGGTTTGTAAGGTTGAGACGTTAGAACGTCACCACAGTTGTTTCAATTAAGCTGGATCCAGCAAAGTAGGAAGTGGGGACGGTTAAAATCACTCCGTCGCCAGTGGCTCGGTGACGGTTGAGGTCGAGATAGTTTTGTGTCGGCAGGGTGCTGCATTAAAAGACTTAGATTTTGAATATTAGTTAAATTAGAAGTGATTTTTAAAAGTACGGATTGAAATGTAGTGAAAGGAGGGTGTAGGAAGAAGTATAAAAATAGAGATGGTTTTAGTAGATAGAGTGGATGTTGGAGGATCTTATAGCGAATGTGATGATTCTTATTTTGGTGAATATCGAAAGTAGAGTAGAGGAGATTTAGTGGCGTGAAGTTAAGTAGCGTTGAGTGTTGGTGAGTGTCTACTAGTTTTCGGAAGGTTCAAGCTGGAAGAGAAGGGAATCCTCTGTCCCATAGTGAAGCAGTATTAGTGAAGTACAAGTGCAATCGTCTCTACATCTTCGACTATCTGTTGTGGTGAGATATTTAAGGTTATCTACTTAAATTGTTGATTCATATATTTTGATTAAGTAAAACGCTGACTGAGCTAGGCTTTAGTACCAGGCCGCCCTCCCATTGATCTGCTCAAATAAACTTTAGTTATTGTTATTTAAAGTCTTGTGTTCTCTTTGTAATCTAATTAAGTAAGTAAGATGGAGTTTGCAGGAACGCAAACTCCACAGTGGCGCCCAACTCAGTTCGACATCCCCCCCACTCGGGTTTATTTTACTGGCTCAAACAATGTACTTAAATTTTTTGAAGATCTTGAACAGTATTTTGATATATGTAAAATTGCCGAGGATGATAAATTTAATTTATTAAAATACTCCTTAAAAGGAGATGCTAAAATCTGGTATGACACCATTGCCTCTAGAGCTCTAGGCCAAAATCCTACGTATGAGGATTTGAAGCTCAAAATTAAAAATTCATTCTCTTCTATTGTGGATAAAACTAAACTCCGTCAAGAACTTTATACGACAAAGATGTCGTTTTTTGACAAACCTACTACATTTTTATTACGTAAATTCGACATTATAAAGCAGCTGGATTTAGTTTTATCTTTTGCCGCTGCAATGGAAATCATAACCCCGCTTTTGACTATTCCTATTCAAGATTACCTTGATCTGAAACCTGTCACCTCTTACGACAGTCTGTTTCAAACCTTAGCTAAATATGAAGAACGACACCCTCCAAGGGCGGAAAACACCTTTAATAGCCAACGGGGTAATGGAAATATGCAAAATTCTAGGCGTGAAAATTTCACCCCCCCCCCTCAAAATTTCAATCGCTATCAACAAGAACGTCAATCGCCGCAGACAAGGCGTAATGACTTTCAAAATTCTCGGAACGATCGTCCTAATCAAAATCAGTCTCAAAACTTTTCTCGAGCTGATAGAAATAACGGAAATTTTCGTAACACTCGTAATAACCAGAGTCGTCAGTTAAACGAGTAAGTGGCTCTTGTGAGGAGGGTCAACAGCCACTGAATAACTCAACCACCTCCATATGTTTAGACACTATTTGTATCAGTCCGGTTGACCTTCCTAATTTAAATGCAATAATTCATGATACTTTCATACCTACTTATTGGGACACTGGTGCTGAACGCTTCTTTCTAGCGTATGAAACTTATAAAAAGTATTTTGACTTTAAACCTTTAAAGCGGACAAATTTAAATATTACAACGGCTCAAGGCAAGTCCTGTGTTAATAGAGGCGAAGTCAGCCTGAATGTTAAAATTCATAATTTAGGTGTTAATTGGCCTTTTTATGTCATCGACAATCTTCAGCATCCCTGCATTATAGGGTTAGATTTTATGAAAGCAAATAATGTTGAAATTAATTTTGCAAATAAATCTTTACATATTGATGATTCTAAGTCAAATTTTAAACCTGTCGATCCGACAGAGTTAATTGTTAATTTAGAGGAGAGTGCCCTCACTCATATTGAAAAAATTGATTTTGTTAATTTTCTTAATCAGTTTAAACAGTTATTCTCTGAGACACCTGGCTTAACCCATGTTGTTTGCCATGAAATTGACACTGGAACTAATAAACCAGTCTTTAGTAAGCCTTGTCGTTATGATCAAGCCAAACAAGATATTATAAATTGGCATATTGATAAAATGTTGCAAAATGATATTATTATGCCTGTAACTTCTCCTTACGCATCTCCCGTTGTTTTATGTCGTAAGAAAAATGGTAAAACTGTTACTGACCCTGAGGCATGGAGATTTGCAATCGATTATCGTAGGCTAAATTCTATTACACAATATCCTCAGTATCCCTTGCCTATGATTGATGATTTGTTAGCACATATAACAACGACAAATTTTATGTCTACTCTCGATCTGACATCTGGTTATTTTCAAATTGCAATGAAACCCGCTGATATATCAAAAACAGCGTTTATAACTAAAAACGGCACGTTTGGTTTTAAACGAATGCCTTTCGGATGTTCAGGTGCAGTTGCAACTTTCCAAAAAGCCATGGAAACTATTCTTAAACCTGTTTTGAATAAATTTGTACATGTTTATCTCGATGATATAATAATCACGTCCTCATCTTACAATGAACATTTAGATCATTTAAAAACTGTTTTTACTCTACTGCAAAATGCAGGATTAACTTTAAATTCCTCTAAGTGCCATTTTGCACGACAGGAAATTAAGTACCTAGGCTTCAAAATAACGCCTGCTGGTATTTCTGTAGATAATGAAAAAGTTCAGCCAGTTTTAAACATGCCCCTCCTACTACGTCCAAGCAAGTTTCGAGATTTCTAGGCATGTGTGCTTGGTATGGGAAATTTATACCTAATTTTGCTCACATATGCGAGCCCCTCTTTAAACTCAAAAGGAAAAGAGTTAAATTTCACTGGTCAAAAGAAGCACAAGAAGCATTTGATAAGTTAAAAACTATACTTAGCGCTCCTCCTGTACTAGCTCATCCTAATTATAATATTAAATTTCAAGTAGCTACGGATGCTTCTTCCTACGGCATTGGTGCCGTTTTAAGCCAAGAAGGCCGCCCAATAGCATATGCGTCCCGTACGCTTAACACTGCAGAAAGAAATTATCCAGTAACTGAACGTGAATGTTTAGCAGTACTTTGGGGACTGCAAAAATTTCGTTTATATTTTACGCAACTTCCAGTAACAGTTGTTACGGATCATGCGGCATTAACTCGGTTAACAACTGGAAAGAACCTCTCCCCTCGCGTGATTCGATGGACTCTTAAGTTATCTAACTTTAATATAAACATCGAACACCGTCCTGGTTCTGACAATATCGTAGCTGACGTTCTTTCACGTACTACTCAAACTCAAGAAAATAAGATTGAATCTAATTTTACAAATCAATCCCTTGCTTTAAATGAAAAGAATGATCAGTTAAAGTCTACTGTTAAAGCCTCATATATTTATCATTCGCATTTAAAGGCTTAACCGGTTCAATCCGAAGTATTAGCAAACGTGACTGAAACTTGTGTAAAGGAAATTGAAAGTGAACCAGTAAACCAAGGTGCGTCTACAAATCTAGTCACTACTTTAAACGATAAATTCGTATCTGATCAGGAAAAAGTAGCTTTAGCGCTTATGCCAGCATCTGTGTTAAATTCGAGAGATCAATTAATCCAAGAACAAAAAAATGATCCCGGAATTGGATTAATCTATAAGTATTTAGAAGATCCTGAGTCAGCTTCATTAATTGAATCAGCCATTGCCTTAAACTGGTCCCAATCTTTTTCTTTAATCGATGGCTTGCTTTTTTATTCAAAATTATTATCATCTTATGGCGAATTACGAGTTGTAATTCCCCAATCTCTTCGTCAAGCCATCGTATTTTAGTTTCATGACTCTCCAATTTCGGGGCACTTTGGCATTAGGAAAACTTATAAAAAGCTCAAAGATGCCTGTTACTTTCGTAAAATGAGGAAGTTTGTTAATGAATATGTTTCGAGTTGTCGCTTGTGCCAGCAATATAATTATAAAAATGTAAAGCCGACCGGTAAATTAATTCCTATTAAAGTTGATTTTCCAAATCAAATTCTTGGACTCGACTTAATCGGTCCTTACCCCCTCTCTAAACCGAATAGATTTCGTTATGTGTTAGTTATGGTGGATTATTTTAGTAAATGGGTTGAATTTGTGCCTTTACGTAAAGCTTCGGCACAAGCAGTGGCCACTGCCTTCTTTAATAATTATATTTCTCGTTATGGCGCCCCCCTTCAAATTGTAACGGACCATGGTCCTCAATTTATAAGTAATGTTTTTAAGGCACTTTGCGATACACTCGAAATTAAACATGTCTTCACGGTTCCATATCGGCCGAAAGCTAATCAGGCCGAACGTATTAATAGAACGTTAATCAATATGATTGCGACGTTCATTGGTCAAAATCATGAAAATTGGGATCAGTTTCTCTATCATTTTGGCTATGCAATTCGTACAGCGGTAAGTGATGCAACAGGAAAAACTCCCGCTGAATTGTTTTTGGGCAGAAAGATTCTGACCCCCTTTCAAAAACTGGTATTAGTACAGCAAAATGCATCTCAATTTATTACGCGAAATATTGAAGAATTGCTACCAGAAGTTCAGAGAAATTTGAGAAAAGCTCAAGAGCAGCAAGCTCTATATTATAACTTAAAACGTAGAATTTTAGAAGTAAAAGTGGGAGATAAAATACTCCTAGAATCACATTTTCTTAGCTCTAAAAAAGATTCTAAAGTAGCAAAAATTTTGCCAAAATTCATTGGGCCTTTCTCTGTTTTAAAGGTAGAACATAATAATCTGACAATCGATTTTAACGGCACCCCAACTACAATAAATGTTAACCAGATACGCATTTTTAAAGAGCGCACTCAATCATGTACTGAAACTCTTGATAGTGATAGCGTGCCGGGTTCAAACCCACCTGACGAACAGTCCGTCCTTACGCCTAACCTCACTCCCCAGCCCAGTGCTCCTGATTCTTGTACAGCTGATGAGCTACCTACTCCTACAACACCCGAACAATCTGTTCAGGGCACTTCCGCTGACCAATCTAGTGTTAGCAGACCCGCCGCACAAAAGCGAGCTCGTAGTGGGTCATCAAACCATTCTAATGTGAAATTTCCTAGACAAACTGGTCGCAAACGCGACTATTCTTTTACTAATGGCTCTTTCATACCACAGATTAAAAAGAAAAATGCTTGGAACAAGGGTTTAAAACGCCCACAAGTCCCCTCCTCAAAGTCCTCTGGAACACATCGCCCACAGAAGGTACTAGCAGTTCCAGATTCAGTGCACACAGATTCTTTCCGACCGAAGAGAAAAGCAAGGGTTCGAAAAAGGCCTCCACCCTCTTCATCAGCTAGCGGACGGCACATGGAGAAATTCCTAGCAGCTCCTGACTCGATCGGCAAAGACGAGTTCTCTTCACACCACCGATTGAATACCCGGTGTCAAGCCAGACTCCGACAACAGGCTCAGCCATATGAATCACCTGCCGAGCAAGCCTTTGTACAAGCCTTTTGGGATAGCCCTAGACCCCGGTCTGAAAGCCTGCAACCCTGTGGCCTAGCTGACGAGCACATCCACCAAGACCTCTAACCTTGCTGAAGTTACAGCTGCAAATTCACATCAGGTGATACCGTTCTCTATTTTTTTTTCTATTACAAGTGCATTTCTGTCAGAGCTGTACAAAATGTTCGACGTACCTTGAAGCATTTTTGGGACTTTATATTTTAAGAACTCTTACGAAAGTTATGGACTTTCCCAAACTAAAAATACAAAATTTAATTTAGCCATGAACTTTCAAATCAAAATTAATGTTCTGCTTCAATGTCAACATTTTTGTTATCTCTTAAATTTCTATTTTATGTATGTATTAAGTTCTTTTACCTTGTAGCCATCTCCTGCAGAAAGCTGGTAATATAAACTGTTTTTTTTGACCCTTTGTAAATTTCCCCCCCTTTTTTTTTTCTTTCATATTTTTATAAATGATGTATTTATAAACTGCATATTTGTATTTGTAAAACTTTGGAGTATTTGTCTAAAAGTTTATCTGTATGTACTTTTAGAGGGGGTAAAATGTTTTTTTTAGCTATAAGCATAAAAGTCGTGTTTAACTATATAACATTAAAAAGACTAACTACTCAGTTTTTTCCGCTTATGCTTTAGCTAAGGAGGGAGAAATATTTCTGTATGTAACCTATCTATTATGTTAATAGAGACGAACATGTCTCAGTTTCTTCCAGAGATGAATTCTAACTATTTTTTTTTTACTATGCATACTGTAAAAGTTTTTCCCATTTCAAACACACTCTGATGGACTATTCCTCTTAATCTGATGTTAAATGTATTTTTATCTGAAGTGAAAGATCTCTTAATTTGATGTCAAAAAGTTATTTTTTCTGGATGTGGACAGCCTGCCCATTCCGACGTCTGCTCTAATATGAAGAAAGTTCATCCTATTCTTCGTTTAGTCATCTCCCTTGCAGACGTAAAGCTCCAGATACCAGTCCAAACAGTACACTCCTACTAATAAAGATTTTCTCATGTTTTTCTTTAAAAAGAACTATTTTTCTTGTGATTATAACAAACTTTAAATGTCGCATTGGTCCCAAGCGACTTACTATGTAAAGACACGCAACATCAAGTTTGAATTTAATATATTGCCTTCCTGGCCTAACAGGGAGACGTGTGTAATTCCTACTGTAAGCCTGGTTTTAGCTCAGTCAGAGTCCCGGAGTTCTCGGGGTAAATGTACGCCTTTTATTTAAACTTTTAAATTAATTTTTTTTGCGTCCCCGAGTTTTCGCTCAGGGACTTAACAAATTTTTAAGTTTTTCTCACCCGGTTAAAATTTAAGTGACGGCTGCACTCACACTTCAGAGATTTGAGATAGTTAGAGAGGGAATGAAGCTATTTAAATTTAACCGATCAAACCCGTTGGGGATTTTCCCGACTAAATTTTTTTCTTGGTGGGGGACTGTGAGGTTGAGACGTTAGAACGTCACCACAGTTGTTTCAATTAAGCTGGATCCAGCAAAGTAGGAAGTGGGGACGGTTAAAATCACTCCGTCGCCAGTGGCTCGGTGACGGTTGAGGTCGAGATAGTTTTGTGTCGGCAGGGTGCTGCATTAAAAGACTTAGATTTTGAATATTAGTTAAATTAGAAGTGATTTTTAAAAGTACGGATTGAAGTGTAGTGAAAGGAGGGTGTAGGAAGAAGTATAAAAATAGAGATGGTTTTAGTAGATAGAGTGGATGTTGGAGGATCTTATAGCGAATGTGATGATTCTTATTTTGGTGAATATCGAAAGTAGAGTAGAGGAGATTTAGTGGCGTGAAGTTAAGTAGCGTTGAGTGTTGGTGAGTGTCTACTAGTTTTCGGAAGGTTCAAGCTGGGATAGAAGGGAATCCTCTGTCCCATAGTGAAGCAGTATTAGTGAAGTACAAGTGCAATCGTCTCTACACCTTCGACTATCTGTTGTGGTGAGATATTTAAGGTTATCTACTTAAATTGTTGATTCATATATTTTGATTAAGTAAAACGCTGACTGAGCTAGGCTTTAGTACCAGGCCGCCCTCCCATTGATCTGCTCAAATAAACTTTAGTTATTGTTATTTAAAGTCTTGTGTTCTCTTAGTAATCTAATTAAGCAAGTAAGATGGAGTTTGCAGGAACGCAAACTCCACAGGTTTTCCCACAGAAGAATTAGTAATTAGCAAAAGTTTTATTATTGAAACAAAACAAAAAGGAAAAATATGCATTAAAAAAATAAAATAAATAAAAAATAAAGCGTATAATTTTAATAAAAAATGCACATTTTTAAATTTCTCTTTCATTAAGTAGGGATCAATCAATTACGTAGGCAAATGTACAACTTCGCGAAAATTTATTATTGCCATGAGGGAAATGCTCTAGTTAGTTTTAAATTATTGCAAATAAAATTTGGATATTAGTCACCCACATCAAATGAGAGATCCAACAACACAACAGCAATTTCAAATTTGTTTATTTTTTATTTCATATGAAAATTGTAAATTATGTTAGAAGTACTGAATTTAGTTTTACTAAGAATATTTAATTAAACGCAATAGTTTAACGATCAGGTTCATGCATTTCTATTTGTACATTTTTTTAAAATTATTTATTGTTTTTATATAAAATTTATCACAAAGGGAAATTTGGAAAATAATACGCTTATTTTATGCATTGGAAAAAATGTGCAAAATAATAAATAAAACATTAGATATTTTTTCAAAATTTATTTTTAAAGAAAGAGAAAAATAATTATGAATATTTTTAAAGTATAATATAATGTATCACAAGAGATTTAGAAAGTAAAAAAAAAAAATTAAGTTAAATATGAAAAACAACTTCATGTATTGTAATATAAACTCAGAGAAAAAATACTTTATGTTATTTTGTAAACGTTGATGTATAAGAATTGAAAGATTTTTCAAAACATAAATTATAGAAAACTAAATGTAATTTTATTACAATATTATAAATGTACTCTTATTACTATAATGTATTATTATTACCAAATACAATTTTTTTACCATAGAATATAAATATTATAAAACCATTATTTATTAAAAAACATTCTTGAAAAATCTTTCAGTTTACTTTTATCTTAATCTAAAAATATATTTCTGTAATACACCTTAATTCTAATAATGTAAAATAATAATTAATTTTAATTATTGGAAATATGTAAAAATACACATTTAATGAAAAGTAATTTAAACCGCCAGTAGCATTAGATTATTAAACGTGTTCCGCTGTTTTGAAATTAATAATTTTAATTTTTACCTGCTTTTTAAATAATTAAAAAAAATGTTCTCTTGATTAAAATAAATTAAGATAAAAAAGTTATGCTTTTATGGATTCATGTCTAATTAATTATCATTTACTCAAGAGTGCTTTTTTAGTTTCTCTTACTCATAAGGTAGAGAAATTATTGTTTTCAGGTAAAAATTTCGAAAGTGAGTTTTTGTTATATTTACACGTTTTGAGGGCCCCTGAATACGAAAATCGCGTTTTAAGCGGTTGGTCTGTTTGTGTGTGTGTGTGTGTGTGTGTGTCTGTCTGTTACCAGCATATCTCAAGAACAAATAGCAGCAGAGATTCCAGAGTTGTTTAGAGAGCTTTTTTGTGCGATTACACTTTGGAGACTGGACTCTAAGAGATTGGGCTTTTTTCGTGAGCTAGCGAAAATTTCTTTTTTGGAATATTTGCTATTTGCTTTACTCCTGGAGTAAGTGATTGTTTCATTGGACTGTTCCAGAACATTCGTCGAATAGTTACTTTTGCTTTACGAGTGACGGTTTCTTTGGACTGCTACCAGAATATTGGATGGATTAACAGTACTTTTAGACTGTTTCGTGAATATTCATTGTAATCACAGTGTTTTTGTACTGATTCAAGAAATTACAATAAATAATGAGCATTCACCGAATCGAAACTGACTTTTATTTACAAATTAATTTCTCACACAAGAAAGCCAATACCTTTTTCGCAACAACATATTTGAGCAAAATTAATGTAAATCGTCAAAATTAAATTAAATAGCATTAGATTTGTAAATAAGTTTTACAGTTCAGAATTTCAGGAATTTAATATTTTAAGTAGTATCCTAAAATAATATAATTACTAATTAAAAAAAAAAAAAAATCTTTAATTTTTTCCCTTTTAATTAAAAACATTATTATAAAATTACATCTCATATAGAGACATGTTATATCACGTGTATTTGTAGAAAACCACAATTTGATAAAATAATCCACTGTAAACACGTATAAAATTTTTAATTAAAATCATTAAAAGATACACATTGTGTCAAGGCCTTTCGCCCTGAGCATCAGGGCATCATCAGGACATAGCCATTTTTTGAATGCCAAATAGCCATTTTTTGGACATAGCCAAAATGGCTATGTCCTTATGATGCCCTGATGCTCAGGGCGAAAGGCCTTGACACAATGTGTATCTTTTAATGATTTTAATTAAAAATTTTATACGTGTTTACAGTGGATTTTTTTTATCAAATAAAAACATTATTATTATAAAACAGAAAGCATTGTATTTTATTGATTAATGTCTTATTAATTAGAGTTTAGAAGCGCTTTATAAAAACAGCGATCAGAAGAAAGTGCATTTTTTAATAAAACTTAATTTAATTTTTTACTGATAAAAGTTTTTTGGAAAATTTTATAATTACGCTGTTTTACATTTTTTTTTTTTTTTTTTTTTTTTTTTTTTAATCTTTTTTCAGTAAAATTTTATGCTTCCATGCTTTTTAGTATAGGTAACAAAACATAAATTTTGTCTATTTTTTAATGCATATTACGAATGTGTTAATGTTTTTTATCTAAGTCATGCCGTTTAATCAATTCGGACAGAGAGAGAAAAACCATCAATATTATTTTTGAATCCAAAAAATTTTTGACCCCTTGTGGTTAAATCGTTCAGTTTATTCACAAATATCATATTTGTAACCAGCGTCAATTATAACATGAATTGTATATTTTGAAACGTTTAAAAACCTAAATAAGTCTCCAATTTGCACCCTCAAGCAGCTTAACGTTTCGACTCACAAACATATTGATAGCTTAATCGTAGCCAGCGTCAAAGATTAAACTGGACGTTTATTTTCAAATTCTGAGAAATATGAAATTGTTCTCCAGCACTAATTCAGCAGTTGTACATTTTTTATGAAGTTCCGCTAAAGTTAGATCTATGATAATTTTTGTTAAAATTTTTGCAATGCGTATCATTAAAATTTAAGTTTAACGTACTTGTCATTTGCCTAACATAAAACTTCCAAAAAAAAGTTCGCACTCTAAAAATTCAATTATCCAATGTATAACAAAACATAGAATCACTAATTCACGCACGTCTTCATTAAGCTTTCAAACATCTGCTTCTTGATTAAAAACTTTAAAACTGCTTGAAAGTCTAAGAAGACTAAACGGTAAAATGTCTGCATCTTTAATGTATCGCATGCATGTGAAAAAGAAAATCGGAACGGTGTTGTTTAAAATCTCATTTTTTTTATGACACTTTTCTACTAATTTTTTACTTATTTATTTATCTATTTTTAAAGAAATTCTAAATAGACTTAAAAATTTCGAGGGAGAATGGAAAAAACAGCAGTTAACTGTAGAACGGTGACACTAAAGTTTTTATTGATTGATGAATATCAACATGAAAATATACTTTATCCTATCTAGTAGTTGGAAATGGCAGTAAAATAAGTTTATATGAGACCGTGACAAAAAAGAAAAGACTGGAAAACGGACAAAAAATATAAATTATTTTTTATAATAGGTCTTTTTGGAAAACATTCTATTTGTTTAGAAGCAGAGTAGATATTTTAAAAAAATCTTTCAGATTTAAAAATGCTTTCGGTATATTGAACGAAATGGCTAAATATGAAATTGTGTGTTTTACTTATTTCATCTTTTGTGTTTAATAATACTTGGACTTTATAGAATATTTGCAGTATTACTTAAAATAATTCCCTTTTTATTGTTTAAAATATGTTTGTAATTAGAATATTAGAGTAATTTTCATACATTCTTTCAATATCAAAAAAAAAAAAAAAAGAATTAGCATTCCATGTTGTTCTATTTTTTTTTTTTTTTTTTTTTTTTTTAACAGATTTTTACTGATTAGATATAATGCATTTGTTTTTAATAAAGTTGCAGATTCATTTAACCTATTTCCTTCTTTTGCTGTTATAAGTATTACCATTCTTTTCTCTTTTATTAAATGAAATTGAATCATTTTAAACTATATGATGCATGTAACACATGGATTTTTTTTTTTTTTTTCATTTTATATATATATATATATATATATATATATATATATATATATGTTACCGTTAAAGCGCGAAACCCGTTAATCTGAAGATTACCTAGCTAATCTGCAGATTAACTAAAATGACCCGTTAAAGTACGGAATAAAGAGTTTTCCGCATTTTAACTAGGTAATCTGCAGATTAACGGCTTTTGAGTCGTTAAAGTTCAAATGTTTGTTTCGAGCCTTAGTTTTTTTACATTCACTATGACGTCAAACAGTCATGTGATACAGATACGCGAATCCCAGATTAGTCTGTGACGCGATTGACCTTCAAACACAAACCGAAACTTTTATCCCTTCCTCTCCGCTGTGATAAACAGTAAGCGCAAAACGTGGATCATCGAAGTTATGACATTAGATTTCTTATTATGACCAGCACAAATTTTAAAGTACAAGTAAGTTATAATTGTTTTGAGTTTATTTCTTCTCTTTTTTAATTCTGTCAATATAAGTTTGATAAGGGTCTGCATTTTATTAATGAAATATAATCTTAATTAAAAGCTCTCTCTCGTGAAACTTCATTTTAAATTATGAATCTTAAATTTACAGCACAGTAATTATTTTCTCCTGAAATAAAACTATTAAACCACAACTTTTTAAAACTACTTTATTTTAAAATTGATTTAAATTACTATTACTTACTGAAAAAAAGAACACGTGTATTATTTTTTAACTCTGGAAAATATGGCATTCAATATTTATGGCATTATTCAATAAATACTTAAAATGCAATTTTTATGCATTTTTTAGCATTTCATTACAATTTTTCTCTTTTGTTTCTTTCAATTTCAAGTTTCCTTTATATATTTTATATATCATGATTATATTTTTATTTTTAATTTTGTTCGCTTTTTCAAATAATTTCGTTGTAGTTTATCACATAAAATGTGTTAATAAAGTTTTTTTTTTTTTTTTTTTTTTTTTTTTTTTTTAATCGTAAAATTAATATATTTCCTAAACTTGTACAGCTATATGTATGCTGCAAAATATAGTTTAATAAAGCATTGGAAAACTGTCATTTTAATTTTCATGCGTTGTAAAAATTATTAAAGCAGTTTTAATTGTTTGAAGTACTTCTTAAAATGCTTCTGATTTGTCTAATTTAATATTTCTTTAGCTAATTAAAAATTGGTGCATATATATTTTTTTTTAAATATAGTAATAGCAATATAAGTTGTTAATAAAACGTTTCTTTTTTTTCTTTTTTTTCTTTTCTTTTTTTTTTTTTTAATTGTTAAATATTTTTATTTGAAAAGATATCGTTACTGTATTACAATTCTAACATTCATTTATAAAATAGACTTTATTGTAAGCTATTAAAGATATTATATTTCATATTAAAAATGCATAACATCTTCAAAATTATATTGACAGAATAAAAAAGATGAAATAAATAAAACAAATATAACTTTATAGCACATAAAAATTAAAACACATGCAGATTAAAATAAGTAAAGAAAGAAAGAAAAGAAAAGAAAACTAATCTTTTTTTTTCTTTTCCCGATTGATAAAAACAAATACAACACAGCGTGCAGTAAAATTATACCACCAGAGATCTTATTTTCACTTTAACGAGTGCCTAGTAGGTAATGTGCAGATTATCTAGGTAATTCGCAGATTACCTAGGCAATTTGAGAAATGAAACAATTTTCCTCACTTTAACGGATCACCCTAGTTAATGTGCAGATTGCCTAGCTAATCTGCAGATTAACTGATTTCTGCACTTTAGCGGTAACATATACATTAATCATTGTGAAGAATATTTTTGATAATGAATAACAATAGTATAAGATATGTAAACATAAAGAGTTTTATAGTAACGTGTAAATAAAAATAACGTGTAAATAAATTGCTTTAAAAAGCTGCTTCTGCTTTATCTATACATATATTGTATGAATTAAAAAATAATAGAATTTGTATTAAAAATGTCTATATCCGTTTTTATAGTTACTTTTGTTTAAATTATTACATTTTTTGTCAATAATTTTGAAACGATTTGCATTGGCAGAATTTTATAATCTATATAAGAATATTACAAAAGTGAAAATTCTTGCATTACCTCATATAAAATAATTTTTGATAAACAAAGAAAGTAAATATTTATGATTTTTAACAATCGTAAAAGCTAATTTTATTATTTAATTATGTTATTTTCCTTAATTTGAAATTATTTAATGCAGGGTGTAATTAGCTAATTATTTGATATTTATGGGTGTTTGTAAACAGTGATTTCAAAAGAGGGGAAAATGCTGCTTGCATTTTCGTCTCCGACAGAGTGTTCCTCTCAAAATTCTATTTTTTGCCATTGCTGTAGTTATGAAGTCTTTTCTGCAGTTTTGGTAAGAAAACTAATTGTTACATTTAGATTTTAAATATAACTTTAGATTTTTTTTTCTTAGGCTGTTTGGATTGCTTTCCGTAATTACCCTTATCCGATGAATTTTTTTTATAGGTCAAGTGTACCAAGTGTGTTGCACTTCTTCCTATAACTTCAAATAATTTACTATATTTTTTACCATGTTTTTTATTAACTTCTATTTTTGTTTGTTTGTTTGCCCGTAATAAATCTTGCAATAGAATTTTAACGAAATTCCCTACTAGCTAGACATTTTTAACTTTTACAATAGCTCAGAACCCTATGACAGCACAATACTTCAAAGTCCGATATTCAAATTTTCGATTAGTTTTCTAACAGTTAATGAAAATATGAGAATGATAACATTCTAATAGCGTTAAAATAACTAGTAAAATATCCCCTTACTAAAATTTAAATTTTTCTAAAGTCATTTTTATGGATTAATATATGTTTTCAGGTATTAAGCTTTCTTTGAAGTTTCATTAAAAAATACCTCCCGAAATGAAACCTCATCTAAGTTTTATTAGTTTTTTTTTTTTTTTTTTTTTTTTTACCTCCTGAAATTTTGCATGTTTTTAAGTTTTATAGAAGTTTTCCAAGGTTTCGGTTAAATACATCGCTGATAATAAGTTTTACTATGTTATTCAGACAATACCTCCATTATATCTACAACAAAAAACGTTCTTTCAGGTTTTATTTTTAAAAACCTTGAAAATCTGCAATGTTTTAGGTTTTATAGTGGTTTTCCAAGGTTTTGCTTAAATACATAGATACTAATAAGTTTTACTATGGTATTCAGACAATACCTTCCTTATACCTACAATAAAAATAATTTTTGTTTTTAGGTTTTATTTTTAAAACCTCTAAAAACCTGCAGTGTTTTAGGATTTATAGTGATTTTCCAAAGTTTTGGTTAAATACATAGACACTAATAAGTTTTCATATGGTATTCAGACAATACTTCCATTATACCTGCAATCAAAAACTTTTTTTAGGCTTTATTTTTAAAACCTCTAAAAACATGCATTGTTTTACGCTTTCTGGAGGTTTTCAAAGGTTTTGGATAAATACATGGATGCTAGTAAGTTTTCATTTGGTATTCAGGTAGTAACTCCATTATACCTGCAATCAAAAGCTTTTTTTTTTTTTTTTTTTTTTTTTTATTTACTTATTTTTTTTTTAAGTTTATTTTTAAATCATTATTACTGATTAACTTATTATTACTCATTAACTAAATATTTTAATTAGTAAAAGAATAACAACTTTGTGAATTATTATTAACAATTATATCAGTTTCAATTTCTGCAGAATAAAACATAATATATATATATATATTAAAAAAAAAAACTATAAAACAATTCTTCAATACTCAAAATTAATCAGAGATTCATTAATATTAATCCGATAATTTCTCAAAAAATAATAAATATTAATACATTCATCTCATAAATCAGAAAATAACACGCATTTAAAATTAATTTCAGTTTTAACCCATTAACCGCCAAAACTAGAAATAATGATTTTTTTATGAATAAAAACAGTAAAGCTCATTGTTTTGATCATATATAACAATAATTTAAAATAAAATTATGAAAATTAGTCTTGTCTTACTAAAAGTAGAGTGCTATATTTGCATAACTTCAGCGGAATAAGTATATAGAATTAATACAAATAAATGTTTACGGAAATTTCCTTGAGGACGCATAAAACAGAAAAAACTACAGATGACTACAAAAGTAAATATTTTATTACGACACCATTTTTAGAAGCTTTTTATATGAAATTGACTTTGTCATCGTGTCTAACTAATAAACAAAGCGCCTCCATTTTAAAGTAAATATTAGTTGCTCCCTTTGTCGCTTCTTGGCGTAGTTGGTTAGAGCGTCACGTTAGTAACGCGAGGGTAGAGGGTTCGATCCCCCAAAGGTCCAATTTGTCAATTTTTACAGATATTTAGTAGAAAATGTGTCAATCGATAAAAGAAAATTTTTTGCTGACTACACAATATTTCAAGAAGAGTATTTTTAAGAAGGGCTTTTTTTTTTTTTTTTTTTTTTTTTTTTTTTTTAGATATTAGTAAACGCAAAATATTTTGGATATTAAAAGAGCTCAAAATAAAAAGTTTTAAGTAAAAATTACATTAATATATATTTTTAGAAGCCTTATAGAATTTTCTTATTGAAATTGTATTTCGTTATCGCGTCCTCCTGTCACGCTAATAAACAAAGCACCTCTACTTTAAAGTAAATGTCATCGGTTTTTATCGTCGCTGGTTGGATCAGTTGGTTAGAGTGACAAGTTCCTAACGTAATGTTTGTCAGTTCTTGTCCCGATTCCCGAAGGAGTGATGTGTTAAATTTTGTAAATAATTAATAGAAAATATATCAGTTAATAAAAGAAAATTTTTCATTGTCTACGCAGTATTCTAAGATCTTTTGAAGATTTTTTTTAAGGAGCTTCTAAAAAAAAAAAAAAAAAAAAAAAAAAAAACTAAATAGCACAATATACATATATATATATATAATTTATTATTATTTTATTTTATTTTTATTTATTTTGTTATTTTATTTTTTACGTTCTTTTCATATTACACTGCAAATGGCGAAACTATTCAAGTTACTGTACTGCAATTTTAATCCTAATTTAAGGATTTAACTTGAATCCATTTGTGATTTCTCTATTTTTACTCCATGTTCTTTTCCTTCATTGAACTGACATTAACTATACTTTAACGGTTATCTGCTTATTATATTTTACATGTGACTCACAGTTCACATTTTATTTATTTTATTTGTGATTATTGGTGTATAATTACAAATTTTGTTGGTGTTTTATCACTAATAATTTTTTTTAATAGTTTATTGGTTTATCATTTTTTGTGGTGAGTTTATTTTGATCTACATTTTATCTTATTTTGTTTCCAATTGATGTTTCGGGCCTGTGCACAAAGAAATTCTTAGCTTTTGCTATCGTTGTGACAGAAAATCATACATTTTTTTTAGCATATTTGCATTCTACCAGGCCCTTGATAACGTTACAATGCAAATAATTCTGTTTTCCTTTTCCAACTTACTATAATTCCTTTAGATTTTGCTTTATTTCTTTTTTGGTTTGATTTGGGTGGTCTCTGTTTTCATCAGATTAATTGTTTGAATCCTGAAATTAAATCATCTTTAAATTTCAACTGTAGGTACTGATAATATTATATTACTACTATACGTTCTGTTTTTCTATCTATGTATCTATCTATTTATCTCTCTCTCTCTCTCTCTCTCTCTCTATATATATATATATATATATATATATATATATATTTATAGAAGCTTTTTATTGAAATGGGTTTTTTGTCACCTTGTCTTTGTGTCACTCTGAAAAAGAAGGAGCCTCCACTTTAATGTAAATTTAAACAACCCTTGTCGTCGCTCGTTAATGCTTTTGGTTAGAGCGCCATCGTGATAACGGGATGCTCGAAGGTTCGTTCCTCGAAAGCTGATGTGTTACTATTTTGCAGATAATTTATTGAAACGATGTCAATTTATAAAAGAAAGTTTTTCATTCTCTACACAGTATCCTGAGGAATTTCGATATATATATATATATATTTTTTTTAAGAAGGTTTTTTGAGTTACTAAAACGCAAAAATAAAAATTCCCGTAAAAATGAAAATAAATATAAATATATAAATAAATAAATAAATAAAAAATAAATAAATAAAAATAACACTGAAAGTTTTTTTTTTTTGTTGTTGTAATGCCCTAAAAAACCTATATATATATATATATATATATATTTTTTTTTTTTTTTTTTTTTTTTTTTTTTTCTGGCCAAGACATGCTATGAAATCATAAAAGTTTCAACAACAAGAAAATTTAAAAGAAATATATAGATATTTCACTTTTGCAAAAGATGAAAATTTTTAAGTATTCCAAATATTTCAAAAAACATTCGAGAAGAATATATTTTTTTTTTTATAAGTATTTGTTAGATTTTTCTTGACTGTTCTTAAATTTTTGGTTAGAGCGTCATGCTGATAACTCGGTGGTCCCGGATTCGGTCCTCGAAAGACGATATGGCACTTTTTTGCAGATAGTTATTAGAAAGAATGTCAAATAATAAAAGAAAATATTCCGTTGTCTACACAATATCCTCAGTAATTTTCATTATTATTATTATTATTTTAAGAAGCTTTTCTCTTTATTTTTGTAACTAAAATGCACAAAATAAAATTTATGTAAAAAACCATTTTTTAATATAAGAAACTTCTTATTGTGAAGCCCTAAAAAGCACACAATAAATTTTATTCTGACAAATACATACTACAAAGAAATGAAAGTTTCAACACTAAGAAAATTTTAGAGAATAATATTATGCATTTAAAAAATTAAAAAACACGCTTTTATTGAAATATAAACTAATAAATAATTTAGATTTAAACAAAACCCCTTTTTAAAATATCTCCCCAGACTGGGCTAGAACGTTTGACATTTAGTTTCGTAGCCCGGAGCTTTACCTCACAGCCACAGCGTTTACTTAGGAAAAGTGTTTTTTTTTTTTTTTTTTTTTTTTTTTTTCTCCCAGAGCGGTTACAAACATACATACAAACATACATGCAGGTGAAGCTGATAAACGCGTGTTAAAAATATAGGTATTTCCCTTTTGCAAAAGAAGAAAATTGTTAATGTTGAAAATATATTAAAAGGCTTTCGAGACGTTTGAAATTTGTAGCGTAACTAATGATTACACAAAAACTAATAACTAAGAATATTGGTCTCGAAAGCTTTTAAAAATATTTTGAACATTAAAATTTGCAAATTTGCAAAAGGGAAATGCCTATATTTCTCTCTGAAATTTTCTTAGTGTTGAAACTTTCATTTCTTTGCAGCATGTCTTTTCCAGAATAAATTTTTATTTTATGCTTTTTAGGGCTTCACAATAAAAAGCTTCTAACGTTAAAAAAGGATTTTTTAATTAAATTTTATTTTACAAGTCATATAAACTCATTCAAATATAAAGATTTTCAAAGTTTTTTTGTTTGAAAAGTGTTTACATTTTTAAACTTAAAACTGTTTTTCAGATCATTTTTTTTTTTTTTTTTTTTTTTTTTTTTTAATAAAAAAATCTATCCTTTTCTTAATTAAAAACAATACTTAATATAAAATACCTTTTTCAGTTAACTGTTAAGCGCGATTATTTCTGTTGCTGCTTGAACGCAACACGAGCAGGTAATGAGTTAATCTGAAACGCTAGTCTAAATAATCAAGAACCATGTACTCGAGGCCCAATTTCTGAATGGTCAGAGCATTTAACTACAAACCAGAAGTCTGTCAGTTCGATCCTTACCGACCGCAAGTGTGATTGAAAATACAGAAATTCAAAAATTTCTCCCTAGATGTCAGTATCAAACCTACAAAATGAAACCGAAGCCATAACCTACATGAGTCATGGTCCTTTGCAAAAACCATTTTGGTATTTATAAAAAACCTGAAGTAAATTTTATAAAAAAAGCCTTAAGGTATTCGTGAGAAAACGATGGAGGTATTGATGGAGGTTTTGTTATGGCTTTATTTTGCACCATTAATACCTGATAATACCTTATTTTAAATACCTCTAAAACCTGTAAAATATCTGTTAAAAGAAACCTAAGTAAAACCTTCAAAAAACATTTGAAAGGTATTAAAAAAAATGTAGGTTCATTAAAATTACCTACATGATTCATGGTATTTCATAAAAACCTTTTGGTATTTATACAAAACCTGCAATAAGTTTCTGAAAAATACCTAAGGTATTTGTGAGAAACCAACGGAGGTATTAATAGAGCTTTTATTATGGCTTTATTTTGCAACATTAATACCTGATAATACCTTATTTAAAATACCTCTAAAACCTGTAAAATACCTGTTTAAAGAAACCTTAAAAAATCTTAAGTAAAACCTTAAAATTTTAGTAAGGGTTTGCTAAAATTTAATTGTTGCAAAATAAAATTACGAATTCATTTTCTTTCGACATAAAAATAAATACATTTAATTAAACGTGAAGATTAAAAAATATAAAAAGCTAAATTACTCATCTCACAAAATATGACGTCATTATCACTTTAATAATTTTGTGAATACAGGGTATATAAAAAGTTTTTTTTCTTTTTCATTTCTGTCTTTCATTAATTTAAAAAAAAAAAAAAAAATATCCTGGTATATATAGGTTTTAGCAGGAGACTTGGCGTTGGAAAATTAAAACAGGAATAAACTACTACGTCAGATACGCCAAAGAAAAATTATTGAGGTGCATACAGCTGTTTCGGTAGCCTGAAGCGTACCGTCTTCAGTGCAAAAAGAATTCTGAATCTGGAGAAGTGCGAGCACTTCTCCAGCACTTCTCCTATATATACGAGCACTTCTCCAGATTCAGAATTCTTTGTGCACTGAAGACGGTACGCTTTAGGCTACCGAAACAGCTGTATGCACCTCAATAATTTTTCTTTGGCGTTTCTGACGTAGTAGTTTATTCCCGTTTTAATATATAGGTTTTATTGACGTGTTAATATGCTAAAATGATTAAGATGTAAGATTCAAATTGAAGCCGCAATGAAATTCTTGTAACGCTTTAACAAATTGAAATATTTTAAAAAAACCAAATATTTCATATTCACGCTCATTTTTTTTTCTATTTGTAAACTCAATTTGCATGAATCTTAATGTCGTGTATATGGTTATAGTAGACGTATGTTGCACCAAACAACGGAGCAAGTGGTACCACGACACACAAAATTTTCATTTTTTTTTCTTTAAATAGCACATTGTTAAATTATATATATATATATATATATATATATATGCTAATTAATTGTAATTTATACCTAAAATTTTTCAGATTTAGGTTTAATGCAAGCTTTGCAAAATGAGGCAAAAGTCGAAATCACAAAATGTTATTACAATTATCCTATTCTATCCTGTATACAGTAGGCAGGTAAATTATTGAAGCACATATCCATATTTTTCAAATCCTTTTTTTTTTTTTTTTTTTTTTTTTTTTTAGTTTGATCACTATTTTTGTCATCAACTTACTTTTTTATAAACAGCATTACACTAAGATCCTGACTCGAAAAATATTTGCTTCACGAAATAGAATTAGGTTCATACCCTTTAAATAGGAATTATTGCTAGTGCTTCAACAATTTTGCTGCCGGATATAAAACCTCTTGCTCTGAATGGTAAACAACAAAGTTAATTTAAACCAGCGGAAAATTTGAAGAATTTTGATATTTGCAATTTTTAACCCCAGTTCAAGATCAAGTGACATTAATGATTTCCAGATGCTTTGTTTCCGTTCCAGACAGCGGAGAAAATCGTCTGCCAATAGAATGCCTCTTTTTAAGCAATTAGCCGTGAATTTTTGGTCATTTTTCGATCGACATAGGTCGACGTTTTAATTAATATCTCCGAAACTAATTAAAATTTTTAATTTCTGCTTTCAGGAGCTCCTCGGGAGTGCACCTGAGCATCCGTATATCAATTTTCGTACTTCTCCGTTCAATAGGGGCAGAACGTGTAGAAGAACAGACAGACAGACGAACCTTTTGTTTTATCATTATAGATATATATTATGTACATATTACATAGGGTTAAGAAACACAATAATTTGGTCTGTGAAAAATATGTTTGTCGATTCATAAAATAAATAAATAAATAAACACAATTGCTTTTTCGAACTAACAGTTATTTTCATTACAAAAATTTTAAACGTTATTTATTCGGATTTTCTGTTCATTTTCGTAATACAAATTACATCTTTTTTTTTTTTTTTTTTTTTTTTTTTTTAAAGGGTTGTATAAATAATATTATGGTTAAAAATATTTAGTATAGCAATTGAAACCAATTACCGATTTTGATTTTTGCGAAATTTTGAACTTTGTTCCTACTTTAAAAAGTTAATACAATACTTTTACATTAATTAAATGTCTGTAGGAATATCTAGGATTAAACATGAATTAGATTTTTTTTTTTTTTTTAATTGAATGTATATGAATGTATATCTTAATGAATTAATGCATATCTTAAAACGAATGTATATCTTAATATGCATATCTTTTACAGAGTATGTGTCTCTCACAATATTTAGTTAATTTTCGCTGTATTCAAAACACTCGTTAGCACTTCTAACGGAGCATATTCGATTTTTTTAATTTAACTAATAATATTTTTAAAAAATACGATAATATCATAGAAATTTAAATGAAGGATATACTAAGATTATTTAAACTTACATTTTAAAAAGGAATCTATTATTTTCAGTAACCATGATAACATAAATATTCATAACCGTTAAAATAATAATATAATAAATATCAATTTAAATTCATTTAATGTTTATTTACACTGAAAAAAAACCGTATATTTTATTGTAAATCCTGTAAATTTCAACGGGAAAAAAATTTAAATCATAAGTACAGTTAAAAAACATAAAATCATATCACTGCTTTAAAACAATGTGTTAGGGGGACTGGTAAGTAATGTTTCGATTGTCATTTATTCGATATTCGATTGTCATTTATCCGCTCATTGTGTTCTTGAAACCATGCCAAAGACATTTCAAAGTTAGAGCAACTTGTTTACTAGTAAATTATTAAAGATTTTTTTTTTCTTAGTCTCAATCTACGGATAAAACTTTGTCGCCAGTTTTATAATGGTTGAACATTTATCGAAATCGAAAATTTATTGAAAATATAATTCAATAATTCGAAAGCGATGACATAATTAAAAAAAAAAAAAAAAAAAAAAAAAAAATAGTCCTCCATACTAAATTAAAATCTGCTTTTGCCAGAATTTCCTCAATTTGTTTTCCCTTTAAGAAAAAGAAAAGCAAACAAAATTAATAATAATCAATATCGAAAAATTTGAAGAAACCCTTTTCTATAGACAAAAATACATAATGTATTTTAATTTTTATTTGTTGCCAAAAAAGTGTACGAATTGATTTTATTTATTTATTTATTTTTTAAATTAAAAAAATTCACGCGTAAATATCAAAATTGATATAAAACTTTGTGAAAAATTAATCTTACAGGGTAAAATTGACGTCATTATAGCTCTAAAGATTTTTTTTTTTTTCAATTTATAGTGAAATAGCTAGCCAAAGAAAGAAGAGATAAATATCTGGCATTGTATCCTTTTTAAGTTTTGAAAGGGTAGCAATGTAACAGTTGCTACAAAATCATTTGCGAAGTTTATTCAAGTCAATTAGACATTTGTAAATCACGAAGATTTTTAATTTCAAATTCGGGAATTTTGATCTTTCTGATTCATGTCGATCAGGAAGACAAGTGACATTAGACAATAACATTGTTAGAGCGGAAGTGGAAGCAAACACTCTTAACCAACATTTGTATTCCATCCCTACAATATTTGAGAAAAAACTGATAACTTTGGTAAATTAAACAGAGGAAGTGTTTGGCCTCGCATAATCTATAGAAGAAAACAATCCTAACCGATCGAGCACATAGAACTTATTGTTTCAGTTACGCAATATAAAAGCTTTTTTTGATCCCTTGATTACTAGAGATTAAATATGGGTCTTTTATGATAACCCAAAATGCAAAAGACAGTGGCTCTTTTCGAAGGAATCACAGCAATGTACAGCTAAGACAAGTTTACAAACAGGAGCTTCTGTGTGTTTCGGGAAGTATTCACCGGGTTGTTAATTTTTAAGTGTTGAAACCTGGACAAACTGTGAACGCAGACATTTACTAAGAGCAAATGTCAAGCGATTGTCAACAGAAAAGGCGTTATTCTGGAAAATTACTACGAGACCGGACTCCGGAAATCTAATGCTGAAAAAAAAAAAAAAAGTAATAAAATTTAATTGGTGTGGGAGTCATTGCCTCACATACCATACTCGGCCAATTTTGCGCCATCAAATTTCAATTCATTTTGCCCATTAAAATATTTTCTAAGTGGCAAAATTTTTAAATACAGTCGAACCCCGTTAACGTTAACATGCTTAACGTGAATTAATTTTAACATGAACCGTTTCCACAATCCCCGTCACAATGATGATTAGTTTGATAATATGAAGATTAGTTACTGATAGCATGAACACATTTTTTATTCCTCTTGAGATTCACGTTAACGAGGTTCGACTGTATTTGGATGTAATCCAAAATGCAATCTCCAGAGATTTTGTTAAAAACCAATTGATTTTTAGCGATCCGGAATTGACAACTTTCATACTAAATGCCAAAAACTTGCTAAAATATTATCTTTTTGAATTTATTATAATAAATCAACATTACTTTCCGGTACCGCTAATATATATTTTACGAAAAAAGTCTGCAAATCAAATGGTTTTTTTCCGTATCTTTGACAAGAAATATTTGCTTCAAAATTCTTCTTATACTTATAATTTTTCTTTCTTTCTTTTTTTTTTCTTTTTTTTTTTTTTTTTTTTTTTTTTTTTTGTAAGTGTAAATTTAATTTTTTATCATATCTACAAGTGTCAAAAGTAGCACTAAACAGGTGTTTACTGAGCAGTTCTTTTTTATTTAAAAGTATAGCTGATAGTAAACTAATAAAATTTTAAGTTGTGCTTATCTAAGGAATATTAGCTAATATAATAAATTCTTTGTGATAAATATATGATAATTTTCTTAATTTGAATTTAATTCGTCAGATTGCACATTCTTTTACTCTAACCATTTTTTTTTTCTCTAGTTATTTTAAACTTCTTATTAATGTTTTATTCCATAGCAGTTGCTTTATATTTTGTCTCTTATATTTATCAGATACTTATCTATATGCATATAACTTTAAAAAATATATCTATATGATTTATGTTCATATTTTTCTTCTCTTATTAAAAATAAATACCACACATGTTTGCTTAGATATAAAATAAAATATCTGAAATGGGTGATACTTTTTTTTATGTAACATAATTCAATAATGTTTTCAAAGACGTCATTCTTTGATGAAAGAAATTCATGCATTCTCATAAGCCAGCTTAGGTATACCCCAGCTACTTTCAAACATCGGACTAATATATGTACATAAGAAGATTTAATATTTCTCCCCAGTTTTTTTGTGTTCGAAATGGAATCCTCTTTATCTTTGAGAGTTCCAAATCCGCCTCATTTCAGCGACTTCTGAATGAAAAGAATGTTAGTGGAAAATGTAACTCTGAATCAATGAAAGAAATATGCATATTTAAAAAGCTATGAATTTTTCTGAAGCTAAGATGTGTTGGAAATTCTGGATTAGTTTTTCTAAATGCATTGGGAAAATACATTTGGGAAATTTCCTTAAATTAGAAGGGGGAAAAATCTAAGTAGTATGTAATTAAAATTTACACGAATCTGCATATATGTATTTACATTGACTCCTATTTACATGACTAATGATAAAAGTAAAATTCAATAATAGAAGGTATGCTATTGAAATATTTTGAAAAAGAAAATCAGATTTTTGTAATAAAATTTAGCATTTTTTTTTCCAATTCTCTACATACATAAGCCAATAATTAATTTCATATTTTGATTTAACTCGCTTAATTGCCAAATTAAAATAAAATATCGTAACCAATACAGTGTTTGACCACCTGCATTGTGTAGAAAATATGGCTTTGAATCAATAAATGGATTACGAATATTTAAAAAATTATAAGTATTTGAAAATGTATGACGCATTCAACAATTTTACACTTGCTGAAGGAAAATACATTTGGCGTATTTTCTATGTATAAATTTAAAAGTTCTTTCTAAATAGAAAATACTTAACATAAATACACGAATATGCATATATTTACATTAACCCCTATTTACTGACTAAAGCTGCAAAGTAAAATATGTTTAATTGCATAAAAGCAGTATGAGAAAATTGTGAATGTAGGTTTTTGTAGTGTAAAAGAGAAATAGATTAGTATAATAGAGTGCATTTAGTAGTGTGTTTCCGTACTTATAAAGACAACTATATATATACATGATGTTTATAAAAAAAACTTACCCGATATATGAGATCATATAATTATCATACCATTCACAGAAAATGAATAAAAAATTTATGGAAGGTTTTTTGTGGTATGCGCTATGGATCATATAAAAAACAACAGCAGTTAAACTCTAACAGTTAAGGTTACAGTGAAAAAAATTCAAAATTTTCAAATGGCAATTTTCAAAAAAAAGTTGCGTCCTCGCAGCGAGGACAGCGCGCGTTAAGGGGTTAAATTACAGACTCCGAACTATTTTATTGTTCACTATTCACTGATTCTTTATTCTTGAAATTTTGCAAATATGTATGGAATTCCTAACACGTGCAATGCGTTATACTCTTGTTCACGTACCTATAAAAACCGTAAATTATATATTTTTCTCTTAAACAGAACATTTTAAACTATTATTAAAAAATAAGTATTTTTATTAATTCCAGCTAAATTAAAAAACAATATTAAAAAAAAAAAAAAAAAAAAAAAAGTAACAAAACTTGTATGTTGTAGTCATTACTTTACTATTTTTCCATATCATTCTACAGTCGGCAGCAAAAGTATCCGAGCACTAGCAAAAATTCCTATGTAAAAAAGTTCTCTTAATACAGTTTTGCTAAATAAATCCTTTCGAATCCTGTTCTTAGTCAGTCTGAGAACATTACTCGACAAGGATTTATTTAACAAAACAGTAGTGAGTGTATTTTTTTTTTTACATAGGACTTTTTGCTAATGCTGTACACTTTTGCTGCCGACTGCAAATAACACTGGTACTTACTGGCTAACATGCACAAAAAATTAATCACAGTTTCACGAAACAAATATTTTACATGAGCAGTTTGGATCAATTTTAATCAATAGAAGCTGAGATTTAACCATAAAATACTAGAAGGTGAAAAATAACAGCGTACATGTCAGCCGATGTACACCTAAATAAAATCAGATTTTTTTTTTTTTTTTTCATACTGATCATCTCACATATCAAGATTGGTTTATTTATATGCCATATAACATGAGAGATTCTATTTTCATGCATGGTTATATATGTGCCGCTCAAACCTAAATTCGAATCAGTATAGCATTTCACGACAATCCTCTCAAATATCTGATTTTGTGATATTCTGCACAATAAAATCGCAGCGTAACATCACTACCATTTGAGCTATTTGCACCAAAATTCGATATGCACCAATTTATGTCAAACGGTAATTAAAATAATAATACTAATAATGAAATCCTGTGTGTTTGTTCTTGAGCTAGAGATGCTACACTTATTTTGTCACACAACAGACAGATAGATTTGACTATTTCCAGAGGACAGGGATTTGTCTCAGGACAACATGACTTATATCTATTAATTAAGCGAGAGAAAATTTGATAAAATTCACCACAAAGAATATTTCCTTAAAAAAAGAAAAATAATCTACAGGCTATTGTTTACAAGAGTAGAAGGACCTATGAAATGCCTGTTAGTAACGAGACGTTCAGCTAACGACTACTAAGCAAACCAGCGATAAAACATTATTATGTTATACAGTATTAAGGAAAAAAGGATTATTCTATTTTTCTAAAGATTATCTCATAATGAATTAGAACAGAACATTTGTATTAGTTTTTTCGTCTGGAAAATTATTCGAGCGCTAGAAATAATTCATATATATATATATATATATATATATATATATATATATATCAGTGGGGTATCGTGAGTGACGTTTTGGGTATGCTCCATACTGATGGCTAGGAACAGCTCGTTATCATGGAAAGCTGGTTCATTTGATTGGCTGTTTAAATGTCGTAATATCTTCGTTGTTTCTCGAAACAAGCGAATTAGCCAACAAGATGCTTAAATATCAGTTTTAATGTACTGTTTCTAACTACTCATCTGGAGCATGCCCTAAACGTCATTCACGATACGCCATTGATATATATATATATATATATATATATATATATATATATATATATATATATATATAAGGTTCACTTATTACTGATTTTTAAATAAATCCTTGTCGAATCACGTTCTTAGACTGACTAAGAACATGACAAGGATTTATTTAACAAAGTAGTGTACCTTTTTTACGAAGGAATTATTGTTAGCGCTCGAATAATTTTGCTGCCTACTGTATAGCTCTCGAAACCAGAATGATGAATAATGAATAAATGGTAGCAGCTGATCAACAAAATTCGATGTTAAATATATATATATATTAACCAACATATTTCAAATGAAAGAGTTTTCATTGGTATACGGCACAGGCATACAGTAGGCAGATATTTTTCGAGCGGAAGCAATAACTCTTATGTAAAAAAAGTACACTTAATACTGTTTTGTCAAAAAAATCCTTTTTGAATCATGTCCTTAGACGGACTAAAAACATGATTCTACAGAGATTAAGTGCACGGTTTTTATATCGGAATTATTGCTAGTGCTCTTATAATTTTGTTGCCGACTGCAGCATACCAAGAAGAACTGCTACTACTGCCGTACATCTATTTTCCCTGCACCGACAGCTCTTTTAAAAAAGAATAGGTTTATTTATTGATAACAATATTTATTTTGTTTATTTTATGTTGTCGGTATTATATGTATTCTAGACAAGTGAAGATTCATTGAGATACTTCGAATAAGAGAATTGCAAAACATGTATTTCAGTTTATTATTATTATTATTATTATTATTTGTCTTGTAATGGATATATAGAGTTTTTTT
The DNA here is from genome assembly GCA_963930645.1 of Salticus scenicus. Taxonomy (NCBI): domain Eukaryota; kingdom Metazoa; phylum Arthropoda; class Arachnida; order Araneae; family Salticidae; genus Salticus; species Salticus scenicus. Next base: position 113,877,246 of record OZ005652.1, on the reverse strand, counting down.
TTTTTTTTTTTTTTTTTTTTTTTTTCTTTACAAACGATATTTTATTAATGTTTTAGTTTACGTTACTTTTAGAAAAAGAAACAGTAAATGTCACTACATTTGTTGTAATATATCTTCTGTATAATGAGTAAGGAAATAGCTTTAAAGAGGTACATAAAAAAAATAAATAAATTAATTAATTAAAAAAAAAATGCATTATCTGATAGAAGAGATGACATGACACTGATATTTACCAGTCGTAAATAATTTATGATAATATTCATCACATATATTTTATAAAACGTACTAGAATTTGCTGTTTTTATTTTTTAAGTTCTTTATTCTTCGGCAATTAAACGAATTGGTTTATTTTGTTTGACGCTTAAATTTGGGTCACATAAATTCTTTTGAATTGAATTTGTGTATTGCCTAAATAACTTATTATTACTATTATTATTATTATTATTATTATTATTATTATTATTATTATTATTTTATTTATTTATTTTATTTTATTTTTTTTTTTCAGTTTCTCATAAAATTTTCTCATGAGTTTGTTTCCTTTTTCTTATCTCAAAAATATATCTGTGACTAATGCTGTTGCAATCCAAATGGCTTAATAATCCTTTGTATTTTCAATTTTAATGTTAACTATTTTATACTAAGTATTAATTATTGTGTTCTTTCGATGTTGTGGAGTTTATTATTATTATTATTATTTTCAATTGGTGTTCGTTATATTTAAAAAAAAAAAAAAAAAAAGAAAGAAAGAAATCGCATATATGTGTTTATAGCTTAAGACATATTCAACCAAATTTAAAAACAGTCCTATATATAGCGACGGAACATGTTTGAAACAATAATCTGCAATTAGGTAATAAATAAGGTTTACGATTCATCTGGAATATCGACTTATTATCATATGCCTCTTTGTATGCATATTATACTTCAAACATTGTGGGTTATATCATATCTTTAATCCAGAATCAATTTAACTTTTCAAAATAAGTGTGCATTTTAAAAATAATGTGTATTAGAAGCCGTTTAAAAATTGCTTTTGTATTGACGTTAAATTTAATGTACTTTTTAAATTTTATTCGACTAGCATCATTCCATAATTTTAACATTGAAACTAATTCTTTTTTTTTTTTTTTTTTTGGAATATGCAATAAATGATTTCTTCAGAATTGTAGCATTCTGATTTAGAAACAATATATATATATATATATATATATATATATATTTTTTGTGTGTGTGTGTGTTTTAGAAAAAAAAAAAAAAACTTTTTAACATGTTTAATGAATAAATTATATATATATATATATATATATGGAAACATTTTTAATGTGTATTTTTTACAGAAAATTAAAAAAAAAAAAAAAAAAAAAAAAAACATGTATTCCAATTTATTTTTGTTATTTGAATATTTAATATTGGTATGATGTGCCAACTTTTATGGTTTTTTAAAACCACTATTGGTTAAAAAAAAAAAAAAAAAAAAAAAAAAATCTCAGCATGTTTTTTCATAGATAATTGTTAAAATCTTATTAAAAATTTTTATTAAAAAAATACGGTAACAAAAAAACGTACAAGTTGGCAGCTATGTAACATATTTATATTTTACTAAATTTGTATGCATGTTAAAAAAAAAAAAATCATAAAATGAAACATTAAAATTGTAACTTTATTTAGATATTATTGTATTATAAATATATACTATGTTAATTTTTGTACAGAGAATAATGTAATTGCGTAGTATATCAAAGTCTTTACCATATGACATATATTATGCAAAACTGTTTGTTTGATGACTCAATTCCAGTTTGCATTTCACAATATTAGAAGCTAATTTAAGCCGTTACCTTAGTATACAATATCGGGATTATCCATGCATCAAAATGTTCCATAATAACTGTATTAAAGCCATTATTTGCTATTAATCCAAGCGTGCAATTGTTAGTATTTTACTTCTATAAATTGTAAACAATAATAAAATAGTAATTGTGGTAGTAAATCGTGGTAGTAAATCGTAGTAAAGTTCCCATCAAAAATTATACCTCTGGGGGTACCGGATCATGGGTCTAACTCGCTCTGATCCGGATCAAAATTCGAGTTCGGCTGGTGCTGCCATCTTTCACCAGCTTATGGAGCTAGAAGTCGTACTTCCTCCCTATGAGGCGTTCCTAATAACGGAAGACGCAACCCTCTTGCCTTAAAATCCGGTAGTTCCACTACCGGGGCTCGGAATCTTCGAGTGGCACACGACAACAACAACAACAATCGTGAATCTGAAACGTGTACTATTTATAAAATTTTACCAAAAAGACATTTTAATGCTGTTATAGAAGTATCTATTCCTAAGAAATTAAAGGGGTGAGGATACGTAATGATCAAGGTTCAGCTCTATTTCTGTCACAATAATTATATATATATATATATATATATATATATATATTTAATTGCTTACAATATATGCTAAAAGTGCACAAGTGCATTAATCAAACATATTTAGTGCGTTTTATCAGATTATATTATTTAATAATCGATAATAATTGGCTGAATACTAAATATTACGTGGTGTAATACGGTTTATTACACGTAATAAAAAATGCTCAAAAATTTGCTCTTGATGATAAAATTGGTGATTACAGAAAGAGAGAACTAAAATATCCAAGTGCGGCTTTTCTTTTCTTTTATTTATTTTATGTTACTTGTTTATTTAGTTATTTATTTTTCTCCCTTTGTATAGTTATTTATGCAGAAAATCAAATAAACAGTGATAAAGATCTAAGAAATTAAAAAAAAAAAACTTTTGGAATAATGAAAATTAAAAATTGGAATAATGATAAGCAACTAAACACTTGGATACTGATATTTCTTTCAGATATAAAATGTAGCGTGAATTTTAGATTTATATTCTTCTGATTTTGTTTTTCAATATATATATATATATATATATATATATATATATATATATATATATATATATATTATTATTATTATTATTATTATTATTATTATTATTGCATCTTCAGTTAACTGTTTTTACTTTTGAAGCTGTGCTATTTAACCCTCTCATGCATGGAAACCTCATATGAGGCTACTAGGAAAACCCCCCAAAATAAATGGTATTTCAAATAATTTGGATTCTCAATTGTACTGTATTCCACTATGATAACAAGGAAAGCTTCTAAAATGCAGCAAAAGATGGTAGCACTGGCTATGCAGTTTATTCTGATCACTTAAAAGTAGCCATTTTGTACCAGCATTAGAAGTCACAGAACAACCGATTTATGAAGACCATTTCTGCACTTTATTTGCAAATATCAAGTAAGTAAAAATATTTCCTGGTTTCTACATTATTTTTACTGTAATGAACAAAAACTTATGAGTTATTAACAATTTATTAGCTAAAATAAAGCTATTTTTATTGAGAACCTCAAATGAGGTTATCATGCAGTTATGGTAGCTAACAGCTTTGACTGCATGCAAGCCTCATTTGAGGTTGTTGATGCTATGATGAGTAGTAGTGCTAGAAATTTTCTTATTAGAGGAGCTAATGTATAGTTTATTAAATCAATTGTGATTTATATACACTTAATAATAAATACTTGCTTATTTCCATTTGTATGTAATTCATAGATGGCTAATTATTAAATTAATTTGGTAATATTTAACATGATTCATGTATTGAGAGATCATGTTTCTAAACTATATTAATATTTAATCACCAATTAAGTAATTTATGTATGTCAATTCGATCTAATAGAATGCTAGGTACAAATGATAAGTTATAGGATGTTAAATCTCTTCTGAAAGAAGGTAGGGGGTCAGTGTCTGTGACTACTAATGAAGAAAACATAACTGTGACTCGATGGGTAGATTAAAAAAATTATGCATGTAGTTTCATCTTTTGCTGGAGTGCAACCAATGGACAAAGCAAAATGTTTTTCTCATGCAACTAAATCTTTGATAGAAATAGCTAGGCCAAATACAGTAAAAATGTATAACCTTCATATGGGAGGTGTTGATTTGATGGATTCCCTTGCAGCACTCTATCGTCATTCCCAGAGGAATAAACGATGGTACATGAGAATATTTTACCACCTGTTGAACGTTGCTGTAGTCAATGCTTGGCTGCTTTGGAGAAAAGAGGGGATAGAAACGAACGATTTGTTGGAATTCAAATGCAGAATTGCATCAAGTCTCGTATACACAGGAAGCTCATTGATGGCAAAGGAAAAGGGTAGACCATCCAGTAGCAATTCTGATTCCACTGTATCAACAATAAAGAAAAAGAAATTATCTAATGTAGCAAATGAATTGAGATTCGATAACGAAAAACACTATCCAAAGAAGTCCGATGAAAAATTTGCATTAAAATGTAAAAATGAACTTTGCAAAAGTAAAACAAGATATACTTGTTGTTGATGTAACGTTAATTTATGCCCAGAATGCTTTAAAGACTTCGATGAAAAATAATTTTTTTTTTCAGAAATGTACCCTTAGATGCATGTAAGCCTCATTTCAGGTTGTGCTTGTAACTTCTTAAAAAATTATTTTTTTTTTCAAAATTTAAATGTTCACCTTTATTCTGACTCATTTTGAGGCAAACTGTAAGTAAAAAAAAATTTTTTGACAATTATAAAATAATGCATGCATGAGAGGATTAATTACATGAGTTTTAATTGTGATGTGGGAGGTTTAAAAAAAAAAAAAAAAAAAAATCTTTCTAAGCGCACGACAAATGAGATTGTCTCGTAGTCGGGAATCAAAGTAACCGACTGGATTTTTCTCCATACTTATAATCCAGTATGTTTTGAGAAAACCCTTCTAGGATACAGGTAGGGGAATGGGACTTTCTAGAAATTGTTAATATGTCGTAGCTTCTTCAAGAACTTCGTAGAGCAAAACATTTTTTTTTTTCAGTATTACCCTAGAAAAGATCTTTCTGCATACATAACAAAAGCTCTTATTCTTACTTGAGATTAAAACAGTGACAAGCTTAGGAAGGCCTGTGATCTCCCACTCCCTTATTATTAGTTTTTTTCCCCCCCAAACAAGGTCCCCTCTCAAATGTATTAAATACGTTTTTTCAAAAATCGTAGAAAAATCTACATATTCCAGGCTTTTAACGATTCTCATCATGGGAAATTTGGATGGCCCTATGTCGTTAAATTTTTCGAAATCCGGTTTTTGACAGATTTACATGTTTGGAGATTTCTGAACACGATTTAATTATTTATAGAAAGTGTCTGTTTTTTATCAACAATTTTGTGGACGCTATGAACAAGAAAATGAAAGGAATTTAATTGGGTCATGACCTAATATGGTGCTTAAAAATGTATATTATTGCATTTTATCTATTTTATAGGTTAATTTTCAAAATTCTATGTATTATAACATTAAGAAACTGTTTAAAATTTTAACGGAAAAAATTATTATTTTTTAATACTACCTTTTTAAAATAAAATAAAAAAAAATATTTTAAATTTCTCTATAAAGTACCATTATTTTTTTTTTTTTTTTTTTTTTTTTTTTTTTTCGCGCGTGTGTGTGTGTGTTTTATTTTATTATATTTATTTATTTATTTTTTTTTTTTTTGTGTGTGTGTGTATGTGTGATTCCATGTTTTACTTTAATGTTAATTTATTACTGGTTAATTACTTAACTTTTTTTTTTATATTCTGATGCTAAGAAAATCATGCCACTATTTTTTGCATCAATAAATTAACATTCACATTTTTTACTTCCTCTTACCCATAAGGTAGAGAAAGTATTGTTTTAGGCTCAAATTTTCGAACGCAAGATTTTGTTATATTTACACGTTTCGAGGTCCCCTGAATACGAAAATCATGTTTTTAGCAAATGGTCTGTGTGTCTGTGTGTGTGTCTGTGTGTCTGTGTGTGTGTATGTGTGTGTGTGTGTTTGTATGTCTGTGCGTCTGTCTGTTATCAGCATATCTCAAAAACAAATTATGGCAGAAAGTTCAAACTTGGTATTCTAAATGTGTATCATATAGGGATGCTACAGTAAGCTTTTCGTTAAGATCAAGCAAATGGCTCGTGTACAGGGACAATCAAGGGAATTCTAATACATTACGTCTATGGGGGAAATTGCAGGAAAATAGAGTTTAACGTCTATAGACTGCACTAAACCAAATGAAACAAATATATATTTTTTGTAATAGAGACAGTTAACAGGGAAAATTTTTTTGTGTATGTAGGAGACTCGCCTCCCCCCCCTGGGGGGAAGTCCCCCCGTCGAGGGGAGTAAATTTTCATGATGGGTATCTTTCAAAAGAGCTCGAAAATACCTTTAAAACTAATGGTTGAACCATCGATCTGCGATAATTTAAAACAAAGTTATCGATTTTTTTTACTTTTAACGAAAAAAAAAAAAAAAACTTAGAAAAAAAATCGTACTTTTTTTTTTCTATATTGAGAATACAATGGACTTTTTTTGGATATTTGGTGTTAAACTACTTCTCTAATATGGAAATCGTCTGCCTTATCATAAAAGATAATTTTTTTAAATAATAATTTTAATAAATTATTTTTTAAAAAGCGAAATATTTTTTAATAACCGAATTAAATTGAATATAAATGTAGGTGCATTTATGAAACGGGGGGTTGAGGGGGGCGTCAGCCCCCCTCACACAGAACTAATTGTCATATAAAACTCTTCAGAAGCCTAATATGAATTGTTTAACATAGGTTTACATAACAGTACTCGTTATCTTACCTCTTAATCTCCAACCTGTATTTATAGTATTAAATTTCAGGGTAAGAGAAAGTCGTGTGAGTGACACACCAGATTATTTTTCATTGAATCAGCAGAAATTAAGCAGTACAATCAATATGAGAATAACCTTTTTGTTGCAGAAAATGACAAAAAAAAAAAAAAAAAAAAAAAAAAAAAAAAGCTTTAATTTCATAGTTAAAGGTTAGTCTTTATTGCCAGACTATAAAATATTTCAGATGAAACTTTTTATTAATGCTTCATTAAGTTAATTATTAAATTATATTTAATAATACACATTTAATAATATCTTTTATCATTTAAAAAATCAAAATAATTATAACCTAGTCAATTATAATTTTAAAAATTTTAACCTAATTTAATCATTATAAGCTAGTAAATTTGAAAGAAATTAATATTTATTAATATTCACACATTATTTTTACTTATCAAAATTCAGGATATTTTTAACTTACTCTCACATTTAATCTCAGTAAATACAATAATTGCAAAAATTTTCGAGAAATAATAAATCCAATAAGTAAGCTATCAGAAAAACAATTAACTGCAATTTAAATTATTCATTTTATATCACTTTATTAAACTTTTGTGTGAGTAAATCCTTGTATTTCCCAATATGTCAAAGTGTATGAGAACTGAGAACGTATGTTATGAATGTACGGAATAAGTAATTAATTTCACAGTTGAATATAGCAATAAACTGCTCGTATCATGAGAAACAAATCTATAATTAAAAAAAAAAAAAAAAAAAAAAAAAAAAAACGACCTTTTTCTTTCACCTTAAAGCTTGGATTCCATTTTTAACACACACAAAAAAAACACACACACACAAAAAAACACACACACACAAAAAAAAACACACACATTTAACACACACACACAAAAAAAAAAAAAAAAAAAAAAAAAAAAAAAGTTGTACCTCAAGGGACTAATGTGAAAGTTGTACCTCACGGGACTAATGTGCAAGTTGCACCGGACGAACAAACTATTTCTTTCAACGAAAATGCCTACTAACCCTGGACGATAGGTCTAATAGATCGTATCATATTATATATTGTATTTATCGTAATATATCCCAATACTTATTTCGCTTCCTTCTTCGACTCGTTTTAATACGCATTTTTTATATGCATGAGCAGCCCCCGAAAAACAAAAAACATTAAATCATTAAATTCATTTTTTTTTACTTATTTTTATTTCATATTATTTCACGCGCACTTTTTATTTCCCAATTCAAAATTATTAAAAAAAAACTTGTTCGATATCGCTTGTAACGCTACAGATTATTATTAATTTCCCTTTTTTTTTAATTTCAATAATAATAAAAAAAAGAAAAAAAAAAAAAAAAAAAAAATTGATGAAATTCTGACAAAAGCAGAATTTAGTTTAGGACGGAGGACTATTAGTTTTTTTTTTTTTTTTTTTTATTATTCTTTTCAAATTATAACATAGTTTTCAAATTATTCAATTATATTTTCGATAAATTTTAGATTTCGACAAGTGTCCAACTATCGAAATCGACAACGCAAAAATCCCAGATTGAGACTAATAGGCCATCAGTCCTAATAATAATAATAATAATAATAATAATAATAATATTTTAAACAGTAGTCACGAGATTTCTAGCAATGCTTCACGCCAGTATTTTCAACAATAACCAGAAGTCTATCCAATGGCAATTTTTTACCGTAAAATTATGAATAAAATTTTTGCACGGGAAGAATTGTGTACGAGTGGTCAAAAATCAAATGGTTAAACTGTAAATGTCCGTTAAACAGTCAAATTATAAGAGACATTCGATGTTTATAGACTATCATATTTCTCTTTTTATTCAGTGTCATAATATGTCTTTCTTAGTTTCAGTTGCCAGATGCAGAGATAATATCCAGTTTATTTTCAAGAACGCTCGTAGAGGTTTGGAATGTACATTTAGTCATAGGTCCTAATCTAATAATAAATGGTATGTAAAAAGTCTGTAAAGTGTTGCTAAAAACCCTTTAACGTAATCTAACTATAATTTTCTTTTATTAAGTTTAATAAGTGAAAAAATTAAGCTCATTAGGTTCAGATTTAATTATTCTTTATGCATCTATATTCTTTAAATATGTAAAAAAATTATAGATAAGCCATATATTTTATTAGTATTTTTAATATAAATTCACTAACTACAATTTAATTACGGGTTAAATATAAGTGTACATTTTCAGTAATTATAAAATAATAATAATAATAATAATAAAACCTAGCATTAAATAATTTTGATACGAATAACTCACTAAAGAATAAATGCAATAAATAAATTAATTAATTAATTAAATAATTAAATAAACAAAAATAATAATTTGCATTTCTTATATATTTATTTATCAATAATATTTGCAGCAATATATTCCTCACATTTTTATGTATTAGGGAAAGAAAGAAACTATAGCAACGCTATCTGTTTAAAGTAGACATATATCTACTTAAAAGAAAAAAAGAAAACACTGCATATCACAAATTTAAATTTAACATTTGAAGCCTGAATGTTTTCAATCTACGGTGAAGGGTTTTACTGATTATTGGGATAAGGATCTCCAAGGAGTTAATAATAAAGAGCAAATCAATTTCTTTTATGTAAGTTTTTGTTTCTTTGCGTTCGAAAAAAGATACACCAATCAAAACCAATTTACTCCTAAATAACAGGCTGTCACAGTGATCTCAATACATAATTCCCATAATTCCTCTTTTTTATTTATTTATTTATTTTTTTTTTAATAAGTTAAAGTGTTTATTTATTTATTTTTACTTTAATTATTTATTTGTTTTGTTTTGTTTTATTTTATTTACTTATTTTTTTTTGTTTATTTATTTATATATTTATTTATTTATTATTATTATTTTTTTTTTTTGGGGGGGGGGATAATTTCCCCACCCTAATAAAAAGTCGATTAACTGTGATAATTAATTATCCAGGCGATGACAGCCTTATAGATATTTTATTTATTTACTTATTTATTTTAGTTTTGTTTAATTTCTCTGTCTTAGGTGATTCCCAATCTAGACATGCTTTTTAAATTGTTTTTATATTATTATTATTATTATTATTATTATTATTCAAAATTATTTATATAAATGTGAATTTTCCAATATTTTATTGCATTATTATTATTATTATTTTATTTTATTCATGCAATAATTTTATAAATATTGTCTCACATTTTGCCTTATCTTGTCTTTTAATGTTTAAGGATAGATTTCCTTCTTCTTCTTCTATTTTATTTTATTCATTTATTTATTTAATTATTTATTTATTTTTTACATTTTTCATTAAACTTTAACAGTATTTGTGGCATCATTTCATCTCTTTGTAAAAGTGTATATTTCAATAAATATTTTTTTTAGAAGTTGATCAATCTGATATAAGCTAATTAGGTCTGTCAGATTTACAGCAAAATTATTTTCATTGAAAAGCTTATGTATAGCAATTCTGGTTTCCCTAATAGAACTCGTCAGTTAATTTCGATGCACTAAAATCTTATAAGCACATTAAAATATATATATATATTGAGCTAAGCAGTTGAAAACAACATTAAAGATTCAGATGAGGAACATGATGTACAGTCGGAAAAAAAAAAAAAAAAAAAAACGCAACACCCGCTGTAATTTTGTTATTCATTGACGCAGGAACATCTAATAGACATAATTCAACAGGAAATTAAATGCACTTTCTGAAAATGTCCTCGAAGTTTAAATTTGATTTTTTCAATAATAACACCTAATTTTGATTTCATATTCGAATTTCTGAGAGTCTGGCAGTGCGGAAAAGTATACTGTTTGTATACTTTATCTTTAGTATTTATAGAGTTATAATCAAAAATGTGTTAGGGGGTTATCTATAAATGTAGAAAAATAAAATTAAGATCCTATAAGAAATAGGCTAAATTTTAATGTTTGACACCGGAAATCTTTCAGTAAAAAAGGATTATATAAATTTATAAAAACTTTACATTTTTCAGTTTCTTAATTAACCGTTATTCATTTTTTTAGATTTGTATATACTTCAGTAATTTTTTAGAAAATTTTAGGTCTATTTAAATACATTACACTAACGACTGGTCCAGACAGTACTCTTTGAAAAAAGTGCAATATTTTACAAGTAAAAGTGTCTATTATAGCTGTACTGATCACCAATAAAGCTTAAATTTTCTTTCGTAGGTGTAACATAATATACGAAATGAAATAATATAGATAGATATATACAATAACGTATAAACTAAATCTTTTCGGATAAATTATTGTAAGGGTTCATGAAGTAAATATTAAACAACTTTAATCGCACTTACCAGTTTTGGGTCAGTTGAACTCTTTAGAACTGTACGATTCGTTTTATAATTTCTATGAAAATATAATTTCTTAATTAATCCTTTCCCGACTGCTGACATAGATTCACGCCATTTGAAAATCTGTAACTCTGTCAGGGGGCGTTTCTTTCGTAATTTGTGTGTTACTTTTTTCTTAAGTGTGTACCCATTGTTCATATTTTTCAATGAAATATACTATGGATGGAAATATGTTGATTAGAAAGAATATAATGATAATGTATATCCATTTGTAATATAATTGTGAATACAGAAAATTTGTTCTGAAATATTAAGCCTATTTTTCTATTTAAAAGAGTAAACCCCGCCTATTTAGTTAATTTTTTTCTTCTAGTGTTCGTTTAAAAGATTCAAAATTTATCACCAGTAATCGATAAAGTAAATACCACTTGTGCATATTTTTGTCAACATAAAATAAGGGGTTTAACACGAATACTCGATGTCACATTTACTTTTCTTTTCTTTACTGTATTGTTTTGCTTTGAAGAACGATGAAGGCGGGGCTTTTCTTCTTTAGAAAGCAGGAATTCTTAATGACTAATGACTAAAAATCATCATTTTTGTTTCATTTCTTTGCGTTTAACGTTGTTGTTATATAATTTGACCCGTAAGTAAAAAATAAAAATATTTTGTTTTATTTTCTTTGTTATTTTTTAATATTTGATTCATTATCTCATGCAAAACTTTATAAGAGACGGCCCCCTAAACCGCTCGAAAAGAAAGATTTATTTATATCTCAAAAACTAATAACTGGAATGAGCTGCAAATTTGTACACCCATATTTTTGAGCATTAGGATTCATTTTATGTAAAAATTAATATAGGTCATAATACATAATTTTTGTAATTATGAATTTATTAATATTTTTCAGAATTAAAACTATTTTTCAGAATCAAAAGTAATGATGGATTATGTTTGGGTTTCTTTACTGTATCTTGTGAAAAAAAAATTATATCGATCAAGTTATATTTTGTGAAGATATTAATAAAAGTTTGAAATATGAATTTAACATTAGCACCTTCATATTTTGAACGCTTATAACTCTGTGAAAAAATAAGTAAAATATACAACCAATATACTTTTTCGCGTTGTCGTGATAACATCAATTCAAATATAAAATAAAAATGGGGCATTACTATTGAAAAAATCAAAGTTGGTGCGCGTTTTAATATGTAGACGACCCCCAATTTAAAATTTCAGTTCATTTTCAGAAACTACTCTCAATTTCCCGTCGAATGATACCTATTACATTTTTCTACGGATGGAACACGGGCGCAGAATTCATACCGGAATCCATTTAAGAAATTTCTCTACTTATAATATCGTTGATTTAAGAAGTAGAAAATTTTCTTACATCGATAGTGGTATGAATTTTGCGCCCGTGTTCCATCCCTGCATAAAGGAAAAACGGATGATTACAATTTTCTAAACAGATGAGGTTGATATTAACCAGATAGTTTTTGCAAAATGTATTAAGTTGTATAATTAATTTAAAATAATATCATTCTGCAGTTCCTCAAACATAATTTGAAAAATTTTAGAAAATTTTAAACTTTAATTTTATTTTTCTTTGGGTTCAAAATTTTAGGAATACGTAGTTACTTGTAATACCCCTTTAGAATATGGAGCCGCGGTAGCCCAGTCGGTGGAGCGCCGAACTCGGAATTGGAAGATTGCAGGGGCTCAAGGACGAGCCCATCGGAAAGAATTCTACGTGGAAACTTTCCGCTATCGGAATCAGCGGTTTCCAACCAAAGTCATCCCGATATGCATTTTATACCCTAGAACCACCTTCTCGGAAAGGTAAGTCGAAATTTCTTCCATAGCGGCCAAATTGCTTTCGAAATCGGATTTAGTTGTCCAATCACAGACAAGGATAAATTCATTCTCGCCGCGAGATTCCATTTGGATTTTTTAAATAAACAAAGATGGCTGCCTCAACTTGCGAGTGTGTGAACGTGTGTTTTTGTTTTATAAAATAAGAGAAGAGTATTTATCTCGCTTTTTTTATATATATAAATACCGTATGTATTTTCTAGATATTAAACCTGTGTTATTACCGAAATTCAATCTTTGCCAGTTACTGGCATTTTAAGGCAGTGAATGTAAATGATTTTATGCCTTGAAGTGTTAGTTGCTAGCATTTATTTATTTATTTATTTATTTTTATATACAGCTGTGAACGTGGAATTATTTACTATGGGTAAAGGAACGTTGGATGTAATACAGGTAATATGTTTTTACTTTGTCTATATTTTTTTCTTAATTATTTCATTTTATTTATTTATTTTGCACATGTATTATTATAATCAATTTATTGTATTTACATATCTTATAGCAAACATAATGGTATATATATATATATATATATATATATATATATATATATTTCACTTTACTTTTCAAAGAATTTATCATACTGTCATTCCCCAGGGAAAAAAAAAAAAAAAAAAAAAAAAAAACTGCAAACACCCCCTCCCCCCTGCTCGTTTTTTCTCTTAAAAAAAAAAAAATAATAATAATAGTTTTTTTGCATTTTGTAAAAGATTTAATGTCAGAGTTTTCAAACAATATTTTTTGGACTATTTAACTTTAGAAAACAGATAAAAAATTGTAATTTGGTGATAATATTATTTCTTAATCTAAGGTGAAAAGGAAATAGTTAACAGCTATGAAAAATTAATGTTGTGTAAGTTCTTTCTAGTTTAAAATTCTAATTATTACAAAATGATGTGTTTACATTTGTGTTTCTCTAAAGTAGTGAAATAATTTATTTCATCCGATATATTAGCTTCTAGAAACATTACTAATTCTCATGTTAATTATTTTATATAAAAACTTTTGAACTCGTTGCGCACACTTATTTTTCATTTCATACCTCTGCGATGTCATTTCATATTAAAGTATAATGTATCATTATTCACTAATCTGCATGCAAATTTGATTTAGATTTATATTAAATTGTTCTAAAGTGTTATAAATACATTACATATTTTAAAAAGTATAAAAACAATTGATATTAAAATGTTGTTTATTTAAGATACTATTCTGAATTCAATTACATAATTAAATGCTTATCAGCTGCTATTTTTATTTAGTTTTATTTGCATGTTTCTGTATACTGTTTTTTAGAATTTATTTCAGAATTTACAGTGTAATGTATAGTATTTTTACAATACAATAAAATATACTGTGTAATTTTATATCTGTAAGCATAGTAAAAAAATATATATTTCCCGTCAAAGTAAGAAAAATAAAACCATCTTAAAATTTATTTTCATTTTGTAAGTGAGCATACACAGTATGTGTAATTTAGATTGTAGAAATCAGTTATTATTATTATTATTATTATTTAATATTCACTATTTTTTTTTAATAAAAAATAAGATATTATTACAGAATATGTTATATATCTACAAATGAAATTTTGAAAGTGAATGTACAGTCGGTAACAAAAGTTTCCGAACACTAGCAAAAATTCCTAAATAAAAAACGTACGCTCAATACAGTTTTGATAGATAAATCCTTGTCAAATCCTGTTCTTAGACAGACTAAGTGCAGGATTCGACAAGGATTTATTTAGCAAAACAGTATTAAGTGTACTTTTTTTTTATATAGGGATTTTCGCTAGTGTTTGGACACTTTTATTACCGACTGTAGTATTGACGTGTTCCATCTCAAACTTACATAATTCAATAACAATAAATTTTAAAAAGGAAAATTTTAATTCCAGCGAAAATAAAAAGTTGTCACAATTTTCTTTCTGATTCATTAAAGATTTATATATTTGTACCTACACGATTCATAGATATTACTTTGAAAATAATATTTTTAGTTACAAAGAAAATATATAATTGCAATTTTCAGTAAGCTTAGTTAACTTTTAATACAGGAATAAACTACTACGTCAGAAACGCCAAAGAAAAAATTATTGAGGATATCAATAATTTTTTCTTTGGCGTTTCTGACGTAGTAGTTTATTCCTGTTTTAATAATCCAACGCCAAGTCTCCTGCTATTATAACTTTTAATAACTTTAAATATTAAAGATTCTTATTCGAAATAGTTGTGCTATTAATATTATATATGATAAGAACATGCATAGATGATAATATTATAAGAATTGTAATTACGGAGATAATATACAAGTATGTATTGTAATTTTATTAAAATTAACTAATATTTATTAACTTTAAATATGAAGATATGCCATTCTTCGGTGTCGTGCTACTTGCGACCGTGTGATTTCCGAAATAGGGGATTATCGTGTGTTGTCCGAATGGAACACCTGTTAGCTCGCCTTCTGCTTCTTTCCCCTCCCAGAGAGCCCAATTCCCCTCTCCTAATCTATGAAGAGATTAACTGTTTTTGTTAGAAGTTGTCTGGAAGAAAAATAATATATTCGGACTTTGAAAGTCAACCCTTCTCATTTATATTTGGGTATGTCCCCTCTCTGGTCATAGATAAGCTGATAAGATCTTTTAAATTTTGCCTGTGTTAAAACATGATTATTGATCGTTATATGCGCTGATAAATGTGCATGGATGCTTTTAATCTGTATTCAAAATACTTCGTGTGTGTGTAAATGTATATATATATATTCTAAATATTTAAAAAAATTATTAAAAACTACTTTATTTATCAAATGTGAAAATTTTTAATACTTAATTTGTTTAATAGAACTATTTGAGCTTTTAATTGAAAAACCAATTTTTAAATATTTTTAATTAAAAAGAAAAATTCTATGAATGATTAAAAATGAAATTAAATAAATAAAAATAGTTTTAAAAAATTAACTAAAACGATTAGATAAACAATTTAATTAATAAAAAAAATTATATATTTCTAATGAATTGATTGAGATTACTTAATGGTAATGTTTCGTTTTTCAATGGGGGGGGGGGAAGAATCTGTTTTAAAATAATTTTAATATTAAAAGTTTATATATATATATATATATATATATTTGTTGTTTAACTTTATTGATTCGTTTGTTTTGCAGGATGTTAATTAATAGATCTGGTTTCTTTACATTAGTGTATTTCATCCACTGATGATTTTTTTTTTTTTTTTTTTTTTTTAATATTATTGGTCATTGGTGTTTCAGTGATCTTGTATCTGTTGCTTGGCTTCTACTATGCTTAATAGATCATCTTTATTACATATATATATATATAAGGGTAGATAGATATAAGGATTATTATAATTAGAAAAATTAGTTAAAAAGGTATTTAATAAAATATTACAATATATATATATATATATATATATACACACACATAATTTTTAACAATTAAATTCGGTACATTTTCATAATATATTAATATATACATTTATATTAATATTTGTGAAATTTTAAAATTCCAAATTTACTTAAGATTTTTAATATAAGCCATGAAAACACAGGAATACTGGAGGTTTTTTTTTTCTTTAAGTAAAATACAATGTATGTGGGCAGAAATCAATATAAATTTAAAAATAATTATATTTATAATCTACATTTATTAATAAATTTTTATCACTTGATTATTATTGATTGTATAAATATTTGTACCTGCTTATAGCTTGGACTGTTGGTGTTTGGTGTTTTGGGAGAAAGGCTGATTGACTACTCCATGGTCTTAGGCCTAAGGAGTAGTGCCCTCTGTGGGGGGGTCTTTCTAAACGGTCCTAGCCCGTATTTATGCAGGTTTCTGAGAAAACCATAAAAAACTTTTAATGGCTAGACCGACGAGCACGCCCTGTGATCGAGCCCGGCATCTCACGACTACCAGCTTTGAGCGTAGAAGCACTTGGCCGATAGTAGGATCTATAGCTTAGAATAATAATTTTTTAAAAATTCTGTATGAGTAAATATTAAATTTATTACAAGTTACGCATGTCCAGAGAGCGTTCTTATTTCTCTTCTTTTACGGTAATTATAAGAATTTCAGACACAATTCAAGCTTGTTTAACATTCTGAATTATTGCTTTTTCTTAAAAACTTGCTATATCAACAGTCATTTAAAAAAAAAAAAAAAAAAAAAAAAAAAGTTATATTTTTCTATAAAATATTTAAATGCAAAATATTAGGCTATGCTTTATTTTACTGGTTAAATATATAATACTAAAAGCACAATACTAAAAAAAAATAAAATACACAATGTTGTATTGCAAATAAAATGATTTATCAATCAAAATGATCTATCAATGATTTATAAATCATGAATTTTTAGAAGCCTAAAGTTTTATTTTTATATTAATCAAAATGTTATAATAATGTTTCTCCAAAAACATTAATATGTTTAACATATACAATATTAAGCATAGTTACAAATAAATTTCGTAGTAATATATAAAAGTATCACCGCATATTTCGAATGAACATAAAACTAATTCATAATAAAATTTTAAAAGCCTAAAGTTTTGTTTTTTACATTAATCAAAATGTTGTAACAATGTGTTTTTCAAAGAACACCAATGTATTTACTTTTCAAAAAATCTTTATAAACTAAATTTTATTAAACTAAATTTTTATATGACAATTAAATTATAAATACAGGTTTTTGACATTTTTGACAAGGAGGTTTTTGACATGACGATTTGAACCATGGTTTAAATCGTCAAAAATTGTCATGCGTCAAAAATCTGCCAACCTTGATAGCAAATATGAAACAAGTAAAACAGCATAAAATAATAATAATAATAATAATAATAAATTATTAACATTATTATGCAACATCTATGGATTTAAATAACAATTTTGATATAAAGGTTAGAAATATAATTCATATATAACATAAGTTTAAAATAACATCACAATAATTGTATTGTTTAAAAAGTAAGGTCATTAATTAAGATGTTTAAGGTAATAGTTAAATTATTGAATCAAATTGAAATTCATTTTAACGAATGTCTTTAAAAGCACAATATGGCATGTTGTCTAACACAATTTTTAATATCCTTAAAACTTCTGAACTTGCAGATGGTCTAAAATCTCATTTACATTATGATCATTTAATTAACATGTTAATTAATGAAAGATTTCCCATTAAATTTTATTTCTCGCTTGCTTATTTTTTTATAAGCCGCGGTGGCTTCTTCTAGTGATTATTGTTTTATGTCATATTTTGTTTACATTTATTGTATATAAACAACAACAATATACAACTTATAATAAACTTTTCATTCTATTTTGCCTTTTAAAAAGATTTATTTCTAAATGCAAATATTTATTAATTCAAGTCTTCCTTGATAATGTATGATTATTGTAATGATAAGTCAGTACTTGACGTAAATAAAAATTAACTTGATGTAAAAAAATAAAAATAATGTATAAATAAATAAAAATTAACGTGCAAATACACACATGTATATATTTATATATATATAACGTTATATATGAGGACCTGTTATACAATATGCATATGCAAATAACACTATTTTCTTCCGAGAGATAATTTATAAAAGCAATAAATATGACGCAATTTTTTTTTTCTTGTATGTATATAGATAGTCAACTGTAAAGGGATTAAGAAAACATCTGCCTTCCCCCCTTATGTATCAGTGTATGTCAGTCATAGAAAAATATATATATTTTTTTAAACAATAGCAGGGATGGAACACGGGCGCAGAATTCATACCACTATCAATGTAAGAAAATTTTCTACTTCTTAAATCAACGATATTATAGGTAGAGAAATTTCTTAAACGGATTCCGGTATGAATTCTGCGCCCGTGTTCCATCCCTGCAATAATCTTATAATTGAAATATCTAATTTCACTATTACGGTGCAAAAAAATTTCACATACATACAATATATATATATATATATATATATATATATATATATATATATATATATATATACACGCATACAATGTATTTTCATACAAATTAAAAGCATCCATATACATTTATCCACACAACAGAATCATGTATCTTAACTTAACAGAAATTTAAAAGATCTTCAAAAATTAGAGATTGCCTAAAATCTGTTCGTTCGCTTTCGCTACTAATTTACCTTGAACGAAAGAGGGAGCATGCTCAAATAAAAATGAGAATGATGGACTTTCACAGTCCGACTTAATCGTTCTTTTTTTACTGACAGCTTTTAACAAAAGTAGCTAATCCCCTAGATCGATTAGGGAATTATGACTGTGCTCTCTGGCACGATACCCCCTTATCTTGAAATGGGGAAGGAATAAGCTGCCAGGTGTAGATTTGTTCGCAAATAGCACGGTGCGGAAATCGCACTCTCGGAAGTAGCACGTAACCCATTCTTCATACTTTTTAAATAAGAATTTTACTTGCAATATATATATATATATATAGTATATGTATATTTATTCTTTTTTTTACTATTTTAATGATCAAGCACTTCTACTAATTTAAGAAATAGTTTAAATGGGGCTGGAATCGAAGCCACCATCTAAAAATCCACTATCGGATTTGTATTTCCGCAACGTATCCTCTTGTCGAAATTTTTGAATCCGATTTCACGACCCTATTCTGATTCCAAAAGGATTACGATATGTTCGTTCTAGCGGTTTTCGGGGTTTATCGGAATTTTACTTGCAATATATATATATATATATATATATACATATTATATGTATATTTATTCTTTTTTTTTTACTATTTTAATGATCAAGCACTTCTACTAATTTAAGAAATAGTTTAAATGGGGCTGGAATCGAAGCCACCATCTAAAAATCCACTATCGGATTTGTATTTCCGCGACGTATCCTCTTGTCGAAATTTTTGAATCCGATTTCACGACCCTATTCTGATTCCAAAAGGATTACGATATGTTCGTTCTAGCGGTTTTCGGGGTTTATCGGAATTTTACTTGCAATATATATATATATATATATATAGTATATGTATATTTATTCTTTTTTTTTTTTTTTTTTTTTTTGCTATTTTAATGATCAAGCACTTCTACTAATTTAAGAAATAGTTTAAATGGGGCTGGAATCGAAGCCACCATCTAAAAATCCACTATCGGATTTGTATTTCCGCGACGTATCCTCTTGTCGAAATTTTTGAATCCGATTTCACGACCCTATTCTGATTCCAAAAGGATTACGATATGTTTGTTCTAGCGGTTTTCGGGGTTTATCGGAAAATTGACGTCATATCGAAAAGTTTCCGCAAAGGCCAGCATTCAGATGGGTTCTTTCTAAACCCCCAGGTTCAATATTTGATCCGGCCAAAGACCGTCGTGTACACTAATGGTGGCTGGTTTGCGTAAAGTCCGACGTGGCCTCAATGCCCTCCATGTTCACAACCAAATTATACCTATGTGGGTCCCAGAAGCGTAAGAGACACTCCGTGGAAGATCAAAATTGTGATGGCATATCTCCGGACCATCCTTATTGGTGCATTCCAGACCGTCAGCAATTACCCATAGAGCATACTAGCAAGACGTTACAATACAATCTACAAATCCACCAACTTTTAGAATTTGTTTTAATTTAATTCTTTTAAGAATATTTATAAATGATAATTCGTGTATTTGTCACGAAATATGGCATCGTTTTTGAAACCAAGATATTATTTTTATTATCGATTCTCATATTCCCTGGTATGACAAAAATTCATGAAAAATCACGATGTTACACATTTTTTTTTTTTTTTTAACTAAAACTGTAATTGAGTTATCTCTCTCTCTCTCTCTCTCTCTCTCTCTCTATATATATATATATATATATATGGGATTAGTTAATACAAAAAACTCATATGAACAATGTAGACTTAAACTAATTTAGTTTTCGTATGGAGCATTTTAAATTGTCTCCTAGTTTTATTATTTTCACCAGAAAAGTGACCTTTTAATCTCTAAATTTACTTTTTATCCTGTAAAATACGCTACATGAATAAAAATGGTAGACTTCTTAGTAGTACATTATTTAAGAGAGAAGATGCTTTGGAAATCTACAAATCATTTTAGATTTGTGGAGGACATTATAGAGGTCACTTCCTCATTTCAGGGTTTCCAAGAAATACTTCAAGAATTAAACAAACAAGGAAAACTCATTGAATTGAAAAGAAATCTCAATAAGACAAAAAATTTGTCATATTCGTTTGTTTCTCCGTTAGAGGTCACTGTTGATCCGGATAAATTAGAAACAGTATGCAGTTATACTATTCTGATACAAATTATTTTGATGAACAGGGACATCAAAGAAGAAACTGACAACCAAGTTAAGTTTAAATGGAGTGTATTTAGAATAAATAACACTATATTCAAAAGATACATCTAAATTTGTTTGAAAAGGAAAGTTTTTGATCAGTGTATTTTGCGCGTATTTCGCCTGTATTTATTTATGTTTCAGAAATATCAACTTTAATGTGTAAAACTATACAAAAATTTAAAAAACACAGAGAAGCATGGAGAGATGCATGTTAGGATTCAACAGAAGAGACGGAAAGCAAAACAGAGGGATTAGGGAGCAAAACAAAGTTACTGATGTTATTTGTAGACTTACTGACCGAGTTAAGACCAGAGAAGAGGTCGCAATGTCATTGGAGAGCGAAAATTGTGAAGTATGAAAGAGCAGAATAGATAAGTATTTCAGAAAACAGGGCAGATTGGAATCACCCTAGAAAGGCCTACATCCTACAATGGATTGATAAAGCCTGGATTTGATGATGATGAGGAATTTGTTGATATGATTTGAGAAACGATAGAATACAAAACAAAAATAATTCAACGCAGGGCACAAAATATTCGGAATCGTTATAGAAAATTGTCGGTGGTACATTTTCAGTTAATGCGTTTTTTTACACTTTCCAATGACGTTGACAAGTATTGATGACTTAGTATTTATGATATAGTAGGTAAATGCATTTCGATTTTTTTTTTTTTTTTTTTTTTATTATTATTATTATTATTCAAAAATATGTATAGAAATGAAAACGCGAAGAAAATACATACTTTATAAACTTTATCGGAAAATAGAAAACAACTTTATAAACTACTATTAAATATAAAAAGTAAATTATATTAACAGGTAACTTTTATTTATTTATTTCTTTTCTTTTCTTTTCTTTTTTTTTTTTTTTAAACTCTTTTTTTCTGAGATTTCAATATATAAGGTGACCATAAATAAACTTAGTCTATTCAGCGTTGTTTGTAACTGAAACTAAATTGCATTACTGTGTCGAAAATTTGTTTATAGACATTTCAAAGGAATAGAAAAAACCTTCTTAATATTTTCGACATGGTAGCATGGCTCTTTTCTCATGGTCATTATGGGTTGGACATTTTCAGATTCGATTTCACTCTAAAGTAGATCCACGACACCGAGGAGAATAATATACCGTCAAGCTCTCTAGGCTTGAATGGAGCTTATTTTCATCCATCGTATTGACATTTACCTTAATATCTACTCTATCTGTCATACTACTGATAAAACAATTTTTCACACCTTCAGAAATTTAAAAGATTATTCAGTTTATGCGTTTTATATAATGCAATTATTCCAAGAATTGAGTAGCAAATAGAAATCTTTAGATATCAATGTTATGTAACATAAGGAATATCAGTAAGAACCGAAAAACGTGTCGAATAATCGTTATTTTCAATATTTCTTGCAAATATTGTATCTTGTCAGGACTTCAGCGTGTTGGGTATTTTGTAAGAATTCTCACTGATAGCTTATGTTCACTGAGAGTCAAAATCATATGAGTTAAAAACCACAAAAATAAAGTTATGCCCCTAAATCTGTCATGACATTTTTTTTATTAAAGAAGGCAAGCAGCCCATGAAAAAAAGGTCAATACTCTGAATTTTGCATAATTAATTACAAATATTCGTTTTAACCCTTTCAGGGGCACTAAGTAAAAATGATTGAATTTCCTTTTAAATATATATACATCATAAAGTAAACATCCCCTACAAGTCATATTTGATGAAGAAAAAAATTCAGCATGTGGGGATTTTTTTGTGGGTGGTGGCTAGACGTTCTAGCCACTGCGCACATAC
This sequence comes from Salticus scenicus, assembly GCA_963930645.1. Taxonomy (NCBI): domain Eukaryota; kingdom Metazoa; phylum Arthropoda; class Arachnida; order Araneae; family Salticidae; genus Salticus; species Salticus scenicus. The sequence continues at coordinate 113,854,172 of OZ005652.1, read as the reverse complement.
GTCATGTACCTTAATTTTCGTATGGAAATAAATATTTATATATTTAAGGAATAAATTGAAACTGTGCCTTGAAAATGTAATTATAATAATACAATGTAACAATAATTAATTATTACTTAAATTATAATGCTTCTTTATCCTTTTTTAATGATTTATTATATATATACACACACATATATGGGCTGTTTAAAATTTGTTTAGAAACCTCTATGCATTAGTAATAAGAAAAAATTATTCATTATTCACTATTTAAGGAATAAAAATTATAGTTATTCAATTATATTGTAAGTGCAATAAATTTTGAAATTGATTCAGTACATAAACTAAAAGACATAATTTCTTACCTTCATATTGTAATGAAATAATCAATTCACAAATTGCATACACAGAAATATGAAAACTTTAAAAATATTAATGTTCTTTAAAATTTGTTTGTTCCTGATCCAGATACTGCAGAATCATCATCTGAGGGTAGCTCTTCAAACAGAGCAATAGCTTCATCCAAAGATAAGCCTTTTCTAGGCATTATTGTGATAAAAATTAAGATATATAAATTTAATTTAAGATTATTTAGAGAAATTAACTAAATTTAAAAGCTGTGGAAATAAAAATTTATTTTTAAAAATCACGATATAAGAGCAATAGAAAAAAGCAGCCTCTTTCTATACTGTAAACAGAAATACTGAATTGTAAAGTAAATTTGTAAGAACCCTCCCACGCTTGTTTACATCTGTATTTACATTCTGCTATCCCTTACTATTTATATTTATCACAGTTCACTAACCCCAAAAGACCCTCTTTGTTTATCTCAAAGGAAAAGAAATTGAGATTCTTTTCCCCAGCAGAACCTGCCTTATGTGCGCGGTGGCTAGAGGGTCTATCCACCTAAAAGATGCTCCTAAAAATCAAACTAAAATTAATGATCTAAGATAATATGTAAGTCTGTTGTATTTAAAAGGTGCATTACAGTATATTTACACTACCAAATACTTTTGAATAAAAAATTATTTTTCATAAAAATATATAAAAGAAACTTCAAAAAATTTTCCCGAAACTTGTCCATTTAAAAATGTCATAGGCACATCCTGCTTAAAGTTACTGTAGTACTGCCGTCTCTATTTAAATTTTAGAAGTATACATTAACTTTTCATAAAAGTGGATAGAAAAAGTAGCTACTGCACACCTAGAGAAAAATTTCTAAAGTAGGTGGATAGACCCTCTAGCCACCGCCCCTGAAAGGGTTAAAAAGATCCAGCACGTATTTAAGGGTGTTTTACATACAGTCTCAGACAATTCCAAAAGCCTAGATCGACGAGTGCGACAAGGGTCGGAATATCGCGTCTTGGTTGTGATAGGGCAAAACATAACTTAAAAACATGAATTTTCCCACAAGAATGTTTAAATTATTTTAGTGGTATTTTTGACATATATAATTTTTTAGTAGTGCTAAAAATATACTCAATGTCTGATAAATAATAAAATATGAACAATAAGAATAAATAAATGTATAACATAAAAATTTTATCTTCATATATATATATATATATATATATATACAATGTGGTTAAAATGCTATTTCAAAACAGCACGTGTACGTGTAGGTGTATTTGTTCATGAAAAATAAGAATTACATAAGAGCTGGGGTTGGACGTGATTGTAACCCGCAAGATCTCGATAAGCTCTGTCCATGCCTTTTGTACACAAAAAACAAACAGATCACAATGTAAAAGATGCATCACTGCTAATGATCCGCATTTTGAACACTCCATATGAGTTCTAAATTTTTAATTTATATTTTATACTTCGATTAGGTTTATTTTTCCTAAATTAAATAGGGTCGCAGTACCCTAATCGGTAGAGCGCCGGGCTCGTAATTGGAAGATAGCGAGTTCGGTACTCGAACCGGCCAAAGACTATCGTGTACACTACTTTTGGTTGGTGCTCGTAAAATCTATCGTTGTCGCACTGTCGTCCATGTTACCATCAAATTTATACCTATGGGGGTCACCGAAGCCAGAGAGCTTCCATGAAACATCAAAATTCTGATGGCATATGTCCGGACCACAGCTTGGGTGAGTCCCAGACCGTCGCCAGTTGCCCATTGCGCAGCACTTGTGTGCGTACAACACAATCAACCAACCAACCATCCTAAATTATATATATATATATATATATATATATGTGTGTGTGTATATATATATATATATAAATGATATATATCGTAATAAAATCTAAACTTAAAATTTAGCAATTAATAGATACAAATCAATACAACACAATAATATTTATATATTAATTCCTTTTGTTATCTCAACTTTGCATGACGGTCACGATGCAAATGCTATGACACGATCGCGTTTCCAACCCCCAGTTCCTATGCAATTTTTACTTATTGCCTGAAATACCAACATGTGCTGTTAAGGCATTACTTTTTTGAACACACTTGCATATATATTGCGCTAAATTATTTCTATAGATATTTAAAGAGGGGAGTAAATTGCGACTAGAATGTGTAAAACGTTTATAAACAAGTACAAAATTATACCAGCTAGCAAATAATTAATTACCACTATCTAAATTATATACTAGTGCTAAAATACATCCATTATATCATTTCGAAAAATATTAAAGGTTAAACATATATCATTGCCTTGTTCTCTTTAAGAACCATGTAACGTTAAATAAAGATCATCATTTAGACAATTAACATTGAATGCATGAACCATGTCAAGAACAGAATTATATCTGTAAAATATTTTTTCATAATAATAAAAATATTACATCAAATATAAATGTAGTTGATTTTAACAAAATTAAAATATCGCAATGGGATTAATGTTAATTATATTAAAAGTTCTTGAAGCATCCTTTTTCAAGATAAAACTTCGGAATTAAAAAAAAAAAAAAATCCCGTTTCACATTAAATTAATTTTCTTTACAACTTTAAATGTTTTAACCAAGTAGCTCCATGCGTAACGGATGGAAATTCTTATAAAATTTATTTGAGAAACAGAAGCAAAATGCTTATTAAAACGCTTAATATCCGGCGTTTCTGGAGATTTAAAATTGATACATCATATTATGCATAAATGAGCTGTCATTTACATGGATAAAATTTGAAAATCAAATTACGGTTAACCTAAATATTACTAAGGCTTTCCATATTTAAAGTAAACAAATTATACTAATCTATTTGCTACACAATTAAATATTTTAAAGTTCAGAATTCTGATATTAAGAGTTGTAAAGATTAACATAAAATTAAATATGTTTTAATATTTATCTCCTCGATGATTCAAAAGTTTAAACGAAATTGAAAATTATTTATGTATATTCTTATATATGCTAACAATAATAATGAAATAACCATTAAAGTTACATGTACTCTATTATTCCGCTCAAATAATTTATTTTTACTAAAGAAATTTACAAATAAATTAAACTGAACATTATAATAATGTTTGTTTAAAGTCCAATTACTGACTGTTTATTACTAACACTAGCACATTTCAATGTTTGGATCTAAGAAATTATATTTAACGTTCATCATAAAGAAAAAATATGATAAATTAAGTTAGAAAATACATTTATAAAAATATGTTTGCCTATATATCTTATATCTGTTAGTTTTTTTTAAATCTAAGTATATGCTAAAATATTTAAGCACGAAATGCGATATGCGCAAGTGCTTTGCCAGTATGAGGGCGGAAATGTTTGAATATACAGTCGAACCTGGTTAACGTGAATCTCAAGGGGAATAAAAAGTTTGTTCATGTTTTCAGTAGTTCATGCTATCTGTAACTAATCTTCATATAACTATACCAATCTCCATTTTGACGGGGATTGTGGAAACAGTCATGTTAAAAGTAATTCACGTTTATATTGTCCATGTTAACGAGGTTCAATTGCATATAATTTAATGCACATATTTTCATATATATTATAAATACTATTTAGCATAATATGAAAATTCTCTGTTCCTTTATCTAATTCTGTTTGCTGTTTTTATTTAATTATTTATTATTATTATACTATTTAATTATATTCAATTTACATATATAAGTAACAAAATCAAATAATATTTTAAAATATTGAAATTTTAAATATGTTAAATAATATTCTTCGGTAAATCGCATCCAACTTAACCAAAAAAAAAAAAAAAAAAAAAAAAAAAAGTTATCCATATTCTAGAGTTATTCCTAATTTATACAGTGTTATCTTGAAATTTAAAACTTGTAGAATCTTGAATAAATTTCTTGTAATCACACAGGAGAAACTTTGGACGGATAAAATATACAATTTTAATCAAGTAAAATTAAATAAAGTATTATTTGCAGTAATTAAATACATAAATAAATCCTAATTGCTAGTTAATCGTGCACAAATGTGAAAACTTAAAAAGAAAAGTAAAATTACAAGTTTGTATTTCGATAAATCCAAAGAAAATTAAAGGGAAAAAAAAAAAAAAAAACTAAATTTCTTATTTACTGCAGATCTGATAAAAGCTTGGTTCTGATTTTGAATTATTATTATTACTGAGCTAATTATAATGTATTTCTAATAATCTATAATTAAAAACACCCAAACTTTTATTATCGAAAGCAGAAAAAAATTTATTAATGATTTTTAAATTGTGCATCATGGAAAATGTTTTGAAGGAGGAGTTATGTTGTTAATATTGTTCATAACTATACACATATTCATTAAATAAATATGAACCAATAACAATAAATAGTGTTTTCCTTTTTATGTCTATGCTTTTTACTTTTCTAGATGATATTCACATTCACTAAAATTATTTTAAAATAAAGAACCTATTGCTGTGTTTGGTGTGATCGTTAACACTATTTAATGACTCTCCGAATGCAAAATATATTTATAAATCTAAAGTGTGCTGGCCACCACAGGATTTTCTTCTATATTTGCCGAAACAAATTCAATCAGTGCAAATAATTTATTAAAAATATCTTCTATAATGAATGCAGGCATTTATTTTAGAGAAGTAAAACATTAAATATTCAAAGAATGTCAAACTTATTCTCTACATGGCATCTTTAAAAAAAAAAAAAAAAAAAAAAAAAAAAAAAAAATGCTGGATAAAAATGAATGATACTAATCAATAACTTTATTTTAAATTATCACAGATCGATGGTTCAAACATTTGTTTTAAATGTATTGCCGAGCTCTCTTCAAATATACTCTTAATGAAAAGCAATGTTCCTACATGCACAAAACAGTTTCTCTGTTACTATCACAGTTACGATTTTTTTTTTTTTTTCAAAATAATTCCAAAAAAAATATTATCTTTATGTGCACTTTTACGAAATTTTGTCGTACACAACCATGTTAAAAAATTTTTGAAAAATGTGGATGTTAAAACCACATGCTGGACGATTTTCACCAAATGTCCATGGGCACCAAAATATTTCATAGTGCACCAGCACTTCAATTTTAATGAAATTTTGTGCAATAGTTCCTGATATACAGCTGCTACAATTTTTTATCTCACAAACAACAGATATTTTCTAAAATTGGTCAGATTGTATTCTGAACTTCTCAAAACATGTAAATCAATCGAAACTCCGAGGTGGAAATCTTTTATGAAACTAATATTACGAAAGAAAAAACAATTTTACAAGCTCTTACTGAAAAACGATCAGACGTTATGTAAAAGGAAAGAAAAAATCTTATCATTGCTTGCGCTCTACTTACTACTTTTAATGCCAGGAATAGTTGTCAATAACTATTTATTGTTGCTGTTCTTGTTGATAACTTATATTTTACCAAAAGAAATTTTCTAATTATCTTTTAATTAGTGACTTTTTTTTTCTTTTTTTTTTTTAAAGTTCATTAAAAATTGTTAAAGAATTACAATAAATTCCAGGTTATAAAGTATATTACTGTAGACCGTTTCATTTTCTAGACAGTGGCAGAATGCACTGTCTAAAATATGAGCTAAAACAATAACAATGTAACGCCCCCAAAAAAGGGACGATGGTAAAATGTGATTTAACTTATCGTGTTTTTATTTATTACATTCTGTAATTTAAAATATTTACTTGTATCTTTGAAAATTGAAATAACTGATAATATTCTATCTATGTTACCCAAAGTTCACGATTTGATATACATATACTTGTTCTCTTTAGCACTGCATGATCGTGCATGTTTATATAAATAACTATATATCTATTCACATTTATATGCTTTTACATTGTTTTCTTAAAATAATAATAATAATAATAATAATAATAATAATAATAATATATAATTTTTTCATGTTTTCACACAAAAGAATGAATAATTAGTAAAAGTTTAATTATTGAAAAAAAAAAATGAATTGCATAATATGCATTCAAAAAGGAAAAAAAAACTGACATGATTTTAATAAAAGAAAGCATAATTTTAATTTTCCCTTTCGTTAAATAGGTGTCAACAGTGCCTGATTTAAGACAGGGCATTTCAGGCAAGTGCTTTGGGCCCTCACTGTGAAGAGGACACCAATAAATTATTCCATCATACATTTTAAAAAACAGTTAAAATGAAAAAATTCCAAATTTTGCTATACTGATCGCTGTTTTTTGTTTTTTTGTCAATGTATGGAGGAATTACTGCACTGTTTTATAAATCGGCGTGATGATCTTTCCAATATACAACTGCATACTACCAATACATGCATTCTGAACTTTTACTATAAATAAATCCGTTGCACGCAACGCAATGCAGATACAAGGGGGCGACGTACGTCGATCCGACATACAAGCGACGGACTCTTACCAACAAAATGAAAAGAGAAGTGATTTTTTAGGCAGCTGAATTGGAAATAAGTGGTTTGTTTTGTTTGTTGTAATATTAAAATATCAGAAAAGGGGGCTCATTGAACATGAGTGCCCTGGGCTTCCATGTGAGTAAATCGGCTCCTGGGTGTTAATCAGTTACGTAAGCAAGTGTACGCCTTCGCGAAAATTTATTGTTGCTATGAGGGAAACACTCTAATTAATTTTAAATTATGGCAAAGGCAACTTGGATATTGATCACTCACATCAAATGAGAGATTCAACGACAAAGCAACAATTTTAATTTTTTTTATTTTTTTTATTGCATGTGAAAATTGTAATTTATGTTACACGTAATGAATTTAGTTTTACTAAGAATATTTAATTAAACGCATTGGAAAATAATGCTCTTATTTCATGGCAAAGTTTCGGAATAATGGTCAAAGTCATAAATAAAATATTGGACATTTTTTTCTAAATTTATTTAAAAATAAGAAAAAAAAAATATGAATACAGGGTGATTATAATTAAAATTACGATTTCAAAACGCTATAATTTTAAGCTACCTATCAGAGCGATTTGATATTTTGCCTGAGCAATCGTAAGACAATAATATTTTGTTTGGTAAAAAGAAAAAAAAAAATGTATTTGCTAAATGTGTCGTTAATTATCCGTAATTATTTGTTTCATAAGGATCCTCTTTTTCTCTTTTCCCTGTGACTGTTTCCGCTGTAAACACGTATTACTGTCTTTTTGCTAAAAAATTGTAGTAAACCCTTGAAGTCTATTCTTTCCTGCTATTCCATTGTGTTGCTAACAACATTCCTGTGTATAATGAGTTCATTTAGGCGTTTCCCCTGACATTACCCTGACAGCGTCATCAATAGGAACATGTTGGAACTACTTTTTTCCTCTCCAAACAAAAATACATTGCCTCACGATTGCTGCGGTAATATATAAATCGCACTGATGGGTAGGTTTAAAATTATAGCGTTTTGAAATCGCAACTTTAATTATATTCACACTGTAATTTAAAAGTATGATATAGTATATTACGAAAGTTTTAGGAAGTAAAAATTTTTAAGTTAAATAAGAAAAATATTTTCTTGCAATATAAACTCAGAAAAAAAAAAAAAAAAATTACTTTATATGATTCGATAAATTTTGATGTATATGAATGGAAAGAAATTTTAAAATAAGATAAACTATAGAAAATTAAATGTACCATATTATAAATGTATTCTTATTTACTATAATATATTATTATAACCAAATATATTCTTGTTATCATATAATATAAATATTATAAAACCATTATTCATATAAAAAACGTACCTGAAAAAGTTTTTCCTTTACTTTTATCTTAGTCTATAAATACATTTATGTAATACACTTTAATTATAATAATGCAAATTATTAATTAATTTTATTTCTTGGAAATATGTAAAACTACACTGTTAATGAAAAGTTGATTAAGTCGCCGGTAGCATTAGATTTTTAAACAGTTTCCGCTGTTCTAAAATTATTAATTTATATAATTTTAATTTTTGCCTGCGTTTTAAGTGATTAAAAAAAAGAAAAAAATATCCTGATTAAAATAAAATAAAATAAAAAAATTTCTGATTTTACTGATCCATGTATAATTAACCTTTTGAGAGGGGCTATTTAATAGCATTTTAAAAGTATATCATAATACTAATGTATAAAAAAATATCATAATCAATTCTAAAATATAAGAATAAGAGGTCTGTGCAATAACTACGCGAACTGGTGCCATCTGTCGGTCATGACGCGGACTATAGCCTCGCTCACTAGCGGTGCTAGTTGCCTGAGACCCAATGAACCATCAGTGCATGGCGGATCGTCGAGTTGTGCGTATTGTGCCAGTTGTGTTAGTTTCTGTTTTCCTTGTTTTTACTGTGTGTCGAAAATGGAAATTGACATACATAATAAATTATTTTTCTTACAGTTCTCAAGCGTTTGAGAGATCACGTGCGTCGTGTGCGACGAAATTTGACTCAAGACGATGGATGGATCCTTCACCATGACAATGCACCTGCACATTCAGGATTGATTGTTCGCCAATTTCTGGCAAAAAATTCAATCACCATCCTTGATCATCCTCCTTATTCGCCAGATCTCGTGCCATGCGTCTTTATTTTATTCCCAAAATGCCAAAATGTGATGAGGGGACATCACTGGGAAAATGTGGCCACAATAAAGCAAGAAACGACGAGAAAACTAAAAGGCCTGACTGCCGAGGAATTCCAAGTGTGCTTTGATCAGTGGAAAAGAAGTTGGAATAAGTGCATAGCAACAGTAGTTTGAAGGGGACAAAATCGATGTAAACTAAATTCTGCAAAATAAACTTTTTATGTCCTTAGTTCGCGTATTTATTGGACAGACCTCGTATCATGAAACATTTCACGATATGATGTGAAAAAAAACTAGTATGTTGTGCCCACCACAAGACTTTCTTCTATATTTTCCTACACATATTCAATCAGTAACAATATTAAAAAAAAAAAAAAAAAAAATGAAGGGTTAATTTTTTTATTGTCATGACCGCGACTTAAATGGACCCACTGGAGGAGTCTATCAAATTCCCATCGAAAACAATAAAGAACTTTTCTATTACATCGGACAGACTAAAAGGACTTTAAATAAAAGAATACAAGAACGTATACGATATATCAAAGAAGGAAATAGTTCTACTCTAGTCGACTTCATTTATGCCAACGCAAACGCTAACCCTATATGGGATAAAGCCAAAATTATTACAGCACCATCTACTATTCAAGAACTTTACATTTCCGAAGTTATTTAAAGAGACAAGTCTTAAAAACACTTTAACGTAATTTATCGTGTCAGTATCATTAAAAAATATATCATATAAGAAGCAGCATGGTTCATTTCGAACAATTCTTGATGTGTTCTATAATTCCATTATTATTATATTTCGTTTTCAAAAATTTTGCTAGTTTTTTAACATTTGAGGGGGAGGAAAACTCCTAAAATTCAGGATCAGACACAGCGTTTTGAACAGAATTAAAGTTACAATATTGTGTTTCATTGTTATTTGAGTCTATTATTGTATAGTTAGCTTACTGTGAAGTATTTGCAATAATAAAAAGTAGTTATTATTATATAACTGCTAAAATAAGTGATAAATTCATTAACTGAATATACAATTCCGGCAATAATAATAATAATAATAATAATAATAAAAACTAAAATTCAGGATCAGACACAACGTTTTGAACAGAATTAAAGTTACAATATTGTGTTTCATTATTATTTCTAAGTCTATTATTGTATAGTTAGCTTACTGGGAAGTATTTGCAATAATAAAAAATAGTTATTATTATATAACTGCTAAAATAAGTGATAAATTCATTAAGTGATATCCAGTGCCGGCAATAAAAAAAAAAAAAAAAAAAAAAAAAACTCCACATGTCAATTGTCATTTCCGCTATAAAAATGTATCGAAACCCAGTGATGTCTCGTGGTGTTAGTGAATCATAGATGACCTTTCCTTTTTTACATTTTATTGCCACATGCAGCCTTTTAGTTATGGATCTCTGGTTACAATTGACAGATGGCTGCATTTGGTTACATCTAGAATTATCTGCCAGATCTCTGTCTACATCAATTACCGAGTCCCATTTCCTAGCAGAGTCAAAGCAGGGTATTTCTCTTTAATTTTAAGCTTAAACTGACCCACTGTGTGGAGTCATCATATATATATATAAATGATCGGTAGTAGTTATTATATAACTCTTATAACAAGTGATAAATTCATTATATATATATATATATATAATGCTTTTTACGCAAAGATTATTTTATTAAATTTTAAAGAACACATAAAATTGTGCATTATTGTACATTTTACTTTTGATTTATTTTCAGTTTCTTTCACTTTCGAAATAGAGATAAGCTTGTTTCTTAAACCATCATAAACTTTCAAATCAGTGATTCAAACATGTACTCATTAATGCTTGAATCACATGCTACTTAACTAAAAAGTTGAAAATTGCTTTTCTCGGTAACCTTACAAAATAATAAATTATTCTTACCAGTCATTTATAATTCTAGAAGAAAAATAAATGTAGTTCAATCAAATTATTACACTTTATTTATGTAGATAGTTTTGCAGTTTTGGTTCCAAATAATTATATACGAACAGGAAAAATACCGTAAAGAAAGTAAAAGTAATTGTGACATTTCTTGTTCAAGATATTTTTTCGAATTAATAGTAACCTAGCATTTTATTTTTTTTTACTTTTCTTTTACGAATGTCTGGATCTGACAGTAGGAAAAGATGAAGGAAAACATCCAAAAAGAATAAAAGAAGGAATACGTATCAAAATGAAAAAGCGGAAAGCTTTGCATAATAGCTTCTACAGATAAGTATAAATTGATTTACTGAAATAAGAAGGTAAAAGAAAATGGAATAAATGTGATTCCTGAAATATTCATTTCGAATAATCCTTTTTTTTTTCAATTCTTTGTATCTTTAATACAAGTAATAACATGCGCAGAAACAATTCTATATATTATTACATACGCATTATTATATTTCCAAATATAACTAGATGGCATTTTTTGAAATAAAAAAAAAACTATTAAGTATAATTCAATGTTTATATCTCTGTATTGTTAATTTTTAGTTATTTTCAAATGTTGGGTTCTTTTCTTTTCTTTTTTTTTCTTTTATTCTTTCTGTCTTTCTTTCTTTCTTTTTAATATTTTTTAAGCAAAAGGTAATCAAATATTTATGTAGTAATATATATATATATATGTATATGCGTCTATGTGTGTGTTATCGTGCATAGTAGCCTATTACTGAAACACTTCTATTCTTTTTGTTATTATTTGCGAGAATGTACCATATATTTAAAACAATGGGAAGTGTCTTCTGTTATACTATGTAAATGATTTCTTTTTTTTTTTTTTCTATTTATTTTCAGTCAGATTTCCTTTATATGTAAAATTACTTTATGTGTATTCATAAAATACAGTTTTATGGTATATGTATACACACACACACATATACAGTCGGTACCAAAAGTGTCCGAACACTAGCAAATATTCCTATATAAAAAAAGTACGCTTAATACTGTTTTGTTAAATAAATCCTTGACGAATCCTGTTCTTAGACTGACTAAGAACAGGATTCGACAAGGATTTATTTAACAAAACAGTATTAAGTGTACTTTTTTTACATAGGAATTTTTGCTAGTGTTCGGTCGGACAATTTTTTTACCGACCGTATATATATATATATATATATATATATATATATATATATATATATATATATAAATATTTCTTTTTAATTATTTTTCAACTGAATTCTTCTGTCAGTTTTTTCATGTATTCTCAAGAATTCTTCATATTCAGTTTTCTCATGTATATATTTTAATGAAATGCAAGAAAATATTAAAATCCAACAATCAGCAATTTTTAATAATCATTATTATTGACGTCAAATTTAATTATTCAAATTTTCATGCATTAGGCATGTGTCTTAAAAAAGGTACCTTTGTTTTAAAAGGATAAAGCCTAAATACTTCAAAAAAAAAATTCGTAAAAATTCCAGTCAAAATTGAAACAAAAATAGAAAATAAGTAATATAATGAAAATCAGTATGTTAAAACATGGATCCTATTATAAAGTAATTTGAAAAAATCCGTGATGATTATAGGAATTTTAGAAAAGGAATATTGTATAGTTTATTTTTGCATTATTATTATTAATATCATTTTATATTAAATATTAGAAGAACACTTGACTCTAGCTAAATAAACACAAGAAAAATAAACAACGTATTGAACGGCAAAGATATCGCAAAATAGCACACAGCTGTTTCGATTGCGTTTAGTATACCGCCATCAGAACATAAAAGAAACTGAAAGAAAGTTTTCCTATTCAAAAGAAAAAAAAAAATGAATTACAAGACTTTTTAATCAACTAATAGAAATTATTGGAATGTGGAACGCGATATTATAAGTTATTTAGTAGTTGTCCTTTTCATTCTTTCATTCATTCATCCTTTCTTTCTTTTTTTTTTTTTTTTTTTTTTTTACATATATAGTTCTAATTTGCATATAAACATGTTGATTTCTATTCTATTACACCTGATAAAATATTGAAAATTACTGACGTAAAAAGAAAATCCATTCAGAATTTCAGTGATTTTTTTAAAATGTATATTATTAAAATAGTTGATTTTTTTTTTTTTTTTTTTTTTTTTTTTGAGTGTTTAAGATTTATTTTTTCTTTTTATTCAGCTTCTACAATAAATAATTTATTTAAAATTTAGATCGCAATATAATCTTGATAAAATTGATAATAATATAATTAATAATTAATTTTATTTATGTATATTTGTTATAAGAAAACTAGTAGCTAATAAAACTGCTTTACATGTTTTGCTGTGTTTGCTGTAACGGGAATTAGATTACAGTTACTTTCATGTAATACCTTCATTATGTAGAAATTATAGAAATTCAAATTAACAATATGCAAATTTTAAAATAGTAGGCATGATTCGTAGTAATAAATGCATCCTTTCAAAAAAAGACACTATTAGCATTATTTATGATGATACATATCACTGTAAACTTCTCTATCTATTTCTCTCTATTTGCTTCTGTGAGCGAGTTGCTCCCATATGCTTTTATTTCATCAAATTTATTTCACATTTATCAAATATCTATTTATTTACAATTAAAATTATTAACTTTTAATAATCCTCTTTATATATGTCAGATTTATTTCAAATTTATTAAATTCTTTGTTGGAAATTAAAACAAATAATCTTTAGTAGTTTTAAGAAATAATTCAGTAATAAATTCATTGATCATAATGCAATATATATATTGGGGATCCTAAACACAATTTATTTTATTCTCCCTGAAAAGAATTATTATTATTATTATTATTATTATTATTATTATTTATTTTTATTTATTTTTATTTTTTTGTATTCCTATTTCACTGCGTTTCTCAATAAATCTATTTATATTTATAACTGTAAAAATTCCATTAAGCAATTTCCGTTATATATGTTTTATATTTATTATTATTATTATTTTTTCTTTAACTCCATATAGTGTAATTAATTTGCGGTTTGAGATAATCTAAATGACTCATCTTTCAGACATCAAGTCGCTAAAATTTCATACTGTTCTGCACCTGTTCGTAACCGTTATTTTGGAGCAGTGAAAAGTATGCCAAGTTAGGGTTGATTTATTTCTAACCGTCTTTTCTAAATTTAAAATTCCTATTAGAATAGCATTAAGACAAAGAAAACTTAATTGGCGCCGTTGGCTTCTGGATGTGGTGATGTTACCACAATCTGGCAGCTTACAAGTGGGTAGTCGGTCATGATTGCTGGGACTTCGACTAAGATCACCGTGCTGTCAAGATGTAAAATTTTCGTGAATTAAAATCTCTCTCTCCTCCACCAACATTTTAACGAATTCATAATTCATGGATACGATCTGGGTTTGTCCTCGTTTGTCATCTTTTTATACGTTTTAATATCTCAATAAAATATTCACGGCTTTTGAAATTACAGGATTGAGATTTTTTTTTTTTTTTTTTTTTTTTTAATGACTTTTATTTTGACTTAATTTTTAGAGGACTGTGGCTAATTAATATCACAGCCTCTAAATCCAATTCATGATTTTTTTTTTTTTTTTCGTTTGGGCATTTTAATTGCAAAGGACACTGCTTATATAAAAAAAAATATCAATAATAATAATAATAATAATAAGTCATATTAACATTTTTTCCCTGACATATATATATATATACGGTAAAATAAAGTTAAAAACATAAAACGAATCACTAACTGTTTTATCGCATTTTTAAAAATCGCTCATTCAGATTTCCGTGGGAATTTAAATACAAAGATCGTGGGTATATAAATTATAAAAAATTTATATTTTTTCTTTGTCTACTTTTCTGGTCAACATCTGAGTATGAGTATACATGTATATACAACAGGAAATGTGGAGTGCCATTTTGAATGTGTTAGTTGTTTGCTTCAAGCGTCTGAGAATAAACGTGCATATTTTCTCTCGTTTTAAAAAATGATTGCTTAAGTTTTCATGACCTGTACTAGGAATTTTTATAGAATGATTGTGTTACGAAATATCTTTAAATTGAACGATATCTCGTGGAGTATTTTATATGTGTTTAAAGTAGCAGGTAGTGGCAAGAAAGCTGCATCATTTATAATAATAAGTGCACTGTTTGTTGACAACAACGGATTAAGTCAGCAAACAATAAACCATACAAACTAAAAATGGTCTATACTAATTTTATAATTCCAACAATTTATTGTCTCTTTTATATTTTATTTTATTTTTCATGATAAGATATATGTATATATATATATATATATATATATATATATATATATATATATATATATATATATATATATATATATATATATATATATATATATGTATATGTATATATGTATATAGTGTCTGGATCTGGCAACTGAAAAAGTTTATGGAAAACGTTCAAAAAGGATAAAAAAGGAAATACTCAGCAAAATGAAAAAGAAGTAATGTTTTCATAATAGTTATTGCTGATAAACATAGATTAGTTTAATGAAATAAGAGGGTAAAATAAAAGAAAATAAATAAATGTGACACCTAAAAACTCCTTTTTTAATTAAAATAATAACTTATATTTTAATGTGTAACTATTATATTTTTTTACCGGAAATTCATTACATTGTCATTTATCATTTGTATTTTTGGAATTTTATTTAGATATTATATTATAAATTTATGTTATATTAGTTTATGTACCGAGAATAATGTAATTATAAAGCTTATCCAGTGTCATTAACATGTGATATATATTATGCAAAACTGTTTGTTCCATGATTCAATTGCAGTTTGCATTTAACAATATCAGAAGCTAATTTAAGTCGTTAGCTTACTGTACAACACGGAGATTATCCATTCATCAAAATCTTCCGTTAAAGCCCTTATTTGTTGTAAATTAAAACAGGAAATTACTATTAATTTACTGCTATAAATTGTAAACAATTATAATTTAATAATGTAAACATTATATTGTGGATTTTAATTATATCCAAAGCATGAAGTTTAAATAATAACACATTTTTAAGCCTTTGTAGAAATATTTATTCCTACGAAATTAAAGAGAAAAATTATTATTTATAATATATATATATATATATATATATATATATATATATATATATAAATTCATTCCTGTTTTGCTCAATATATATCTGTCAAAATAATCGTACGATTCCCACAACAAAAAACATGCAAATATTGCACATAGTATGTGAAGTATTCGATTCCTGTTTCATAGTTATTCGCGTAGATTCATCTTACACTATTGTCTAAAAATTATTCTTTATTTTATTTTATTACAAAAAAAAAAAAAAAAAAAAAAAAAAAATACTAATTTATCTTATTTAACAAGTATTGGAAAAGACTAAAAACTAAGCAAATTGTCGGCAAAAGAACGAGCTACATTTAAGGGTTTTTCCAGAGTTGTAAATTTCATAATAGATTTTTCACGTGTTGCTTAGTTTATTTTAAGATCAAATTACTTCAACCAAGCGCCAAAAGTACTTTTCATGAAAGAAAACTTATATGCTTGTAACTCTAACACATTTTTTTGTATGTACTGAAAGTTACGAGATTATAATAGGTTTTTCACAAAAAAGGACTTTTGGAAAGGATTTCTATAATTGGATGTATAAATTATTTACGTGGCATCTGAAAAACCCCTTATGAAATTTTCAACTCTGGAAAATACCTAAAACCTAGCTCGTTCTTTTGCCGAAAATTTCCTTAATTTTCACTTTAATCAAAAGATCTTTTGCAAAATGTTGCCTAATATATCTAGCTTACAAGTTATGTATTGAACATTTTTCTATATTTCGCGCAAGTTCAGTGAAAACGTTTATCATAAAAAATCTAATGTTTCATGAGATATTTCAGATATTTGTATTCCTATTGCAGTATATTGTTTCAAAAGATTTATTTTTCAATTTATCTATAAGTGGGAATATTTTTCGTTTAAAACTCTGTGTATTACAAAAAAAAAAAAACATGCTGATTTTTTTTGCGGGGGGGGGGGTGTTGTTACAATAAATGTATATAACTCCGTTATTTAACATGCTATCGTCACACAAATTCATCCACGTATAGTAATAGGTCGATAATAATATGTATTAAAGTTACAGATAATTTCGTTTACTTAACGATGCAGGGTGATTACAAACATTATTGATTTGCTCAGTTTGTCCCCCCCCAAGTGTTGTCTGATGCTTATCTTTATTGAGAAACATTAAAAAACCATGTTCTTTAAATACCCAATGTTTGAATAATTTCATCGAGCAATAAGTTTTTAAATTGAAAAAAAAATAGAAGGATAGTTTACAAATTGCAAATCTTGCTAATCGTTTCAGCAGGAGCGTATCTATCTATATCTATATCTATATATATATATAAATTAATGAATGAAATTAAACACCCAAAAGCACTGAGGTCTTCATCAGGTAGACCCTCAGTGTAGGGATATATATATATACACACGTCAGACGTATATGTATATATATTCGTCAGCCGTATACGTAGTTTCATCAGAACATATATATATATATATATATATATATATATTTAGCAAATAGCTTCGTATATAACGAATGGAAATCCGCATAAAATTTATGTGATAAACAGAAGCAAATTGCTTATGATCTTGAACTTCAAGCGTTTTAAAAGTGATACATCATTTTATTCATAAGTAAGCTGTCTTTTTTCACTGATAAAATTTGAAAATGAAATTGCGTTTAACCTAAATATTTCTAAGATTTTCTTTACTGGACGTAAAGAAATTACTGATATATATACTAGATTGATCAGTCTTTTAATGTTCAGATTTCTGATTATGGAGTTGTAAAGATTACCATAAAATTAAATATATTAAATTTTATCTTTATCTCTTCAATAATTTAAGGGGTTAATTGAAGAAGAAGTTATTTAATTAAAAACAGATAAATAAATAAATAAGCTGTCATTAACCATGAACTGTGAAAGTTATATGCAGTTTATGCTTCCGTTGAAATAATTTATCTTAACTGAATTTATTTGCATGCCAGATATAATAACATATTTATTAATAACCTTTCTACTAGTCATGTAATCATACTGTTACAGCGAATTAAATATTTTCTTCAGAATCGTTTATACTGTTGTGGTGAAAGTAGATTTACAGACAATGTTTTTCGAAGATCTAAGGACGTGATCCTTGATCTAGAATTTTCTATGGAATTCTGGATAGAACTACCGCTAAACCCCATTGCCTAAAATTGTAAATAGGAGTGAGTTGATTTCTGCCTGAAGTGTGTGCAGTCACTGGATTAATAGTTACTAGCAGGCTTTGCCCGCTTCGCTGGCCACTAAATATAATGGAAACTCTTTTCTATATAGCTTTATAAAAATAAAATAAAATAAATTACTGAAATTGTTCAAAAGCTCGCTCCAGGCCCCTGCTGCATTCGTCAGCGAATTGGTCATCCACCGCAACTCGGGCGCTTGTCCCTATTACCTGCGATAATAGTTTACCAATGAGCTTCCATTTAGGTGCTTATTATATAACAGTTTCGAAATAGATAGTATCGAAAAAATTGGAGTTTCCCTTTTATATTTCAATCCCAGTTACATGTGAACAACAATATATGTGTTGTTCACATGTAACTCGGACTGGACTCAAATGTAACTGGGTTTAAACAACATAATATTTGCTTTTTCGTTATTTCGTATGTTTATTTTGTTTATCCAATCAACCATTAAATGACAGCAATTTCACGCCAAACATTACAATATGCTGTGACCGGCTACGTCTGTTGCATGAGACAATTAATTTTTTGTGTTTATATATAATTCATGGGTTGTAAACCTGATAGTACAGCCTTAATATAGTTCTCTTTGGCGGCTTTTGAATTTTTGTCACCATTTTAGACTTAATCCATTGTAACAATAAGACTTAATCCCCTGTAACAATATGTTATGAGCACTATTTCTGCCGTATTTTAGGCAACTAATCTTTTTATGGTTATATATATTTCCAATTAAACATATTTTTATTTATAAATTTAAATATTAATTTGAATTTTTCAAATATTTCTGTTCGACAGCGTGCAAGTGCAGTAACACACAGAGGCTCATTTGTTTGTATGATAAATTAGCATAGTGATTATTATATAAAAAAATAAATAAATAGGTAAACATTATCGTGTTACACAACTTTATTATGTCGCTCCATTGGCGGCTTTTGAATTTTTGTCGCCATATTAGCAATGGATTATTTTATTTTATTTTATTTATTTATTTTTTTTTTTGTATGAAAAGGGGAAGACTATTTTGCAAATAATTTTATCAGACTCTTTTTCGTTTATACATAAGAATCCTTTATATTCTGCTTATATTTTTAATGGTTTTTAGGTTTAAAATAGTGATTGTTGAAATAAATTTCCTATCTTTAAAACTGCATTTTTTCTGTAAATTTTGTGTAAAAATAAATCATTTATGTTTTTATATATTTGATGCGCAACTTAGATTAAAATGGCTGTTGCTATATTAAACTTCTTGTCTAAAAACGTTCGGTGTACTTCAATACCAAAATTTAAAAAATCGCCCAGCAGGATCTGTTAATGAAACTGGTAAAATAAAAATATGGTTCATAGAGTTTAAATAATCTATTTAAAAAAACTTTTAAAACCCAAATTATTAATGTATCGTATCACATACATAGATATAGTAATAATATATAGATTGATCATTGGGGAGAAAAATGTGGTTCCTTTTCACTCGGGAAAAGACGGCGATTTTACCAAAATATGGCAGTCTTTCCCCGAGTGAATACACACGGGAATACACACGAATGTTTTAGCAAATAAAATTAATGAATAATTTATTCACTAATGGTGAATGAAAAGCTCCAGATATAGTTTCAAATTCATTCTTCTTTTTTTCCTTTTTTCCTTCAATACCACTTAATGGCTGATTCCAAAGCTTTTTTTTCGGCATCAAATATCTCTGCACGTTAATATGGGGATGATAGATCTATATATATTATTATATCTATGATCACATAAATCTTTTCGAAGATAGAATAAAACTTAATTTGAAAAAAATAATAATAACTTTTGTTTATTAACCGAAATAATTGATGAAATTTGAAATGCCAGTTGTTCTTGTGGGGTACAGGCTGTATATTATATTTTTGTGTTCGTGAGAGAAAATTTAAAAGAATTTGAAAACTGCAATTTTTAATCCCACTTAAAAATCATGTGACTTAATGTGAAGCAGATTTTTCATTTTTTCCCCTAACGGTTTCCATACAATCTTCTGCTGTTGCCACCTAAAATTCATACTTTAGTTAATTTAAAAAAAATCTAATTGTCCGATTCATAAGCTGTTTAATGCATCGGATTTACAAAAAATTTCCCTTCCATTTGCTATCTTATTTGTAACGATGCGACTGATATTTCTAATTTATTTTCCTCACTTTAAATAAATGTAGTTTTTTTTTTTTTTTTTTTTTATTATTATTATTATTTTGTCGAAAAAAAAGTTGGCAACAATTAAATTAT
This sequence comes from Salticus scenicus, assembly GCA_963930645.1. Lineage (NCBI taxonomy): Eukaryota > Metazoa > Arthropoda > Arachnida > Araneae > Salticidae > Salticus > Salticus scenicus. Next base: position 113,833,724 of record OZ005652.1, on the reverse strand, counting down.
GGATAAAATGTTAAAATTGAAATGGCTTATTTATCAGAAATTATAATGTTATTATTTTCACATTTTAATTAATTAAGAAAAAACTAATCAAAAATTCGAAAATCTGACTTCGATGTGCAAAATGACCCTTCGGGGGGCACCTTTGTGTTAAATCTCGTGACTGTCCGAGCTACCGTTATCGAGAACAGTGAAATATACAAATATTGCTCACTTAATAGTATAGTTATTTATATAGCTATTTTGAGCGATTGCACTTTGGAGACTGCGCTCCAGGAGACTTATTTTCGTGAGCTAGCGAAAATTTCTTTTTTGGAGTATTTGATATTTGCTTTGCTCCTGAAGTAAGTGATTGTTTCATTGGACTGTTCTAGAACATTCGTCGAATAGTTACTTTTGCTTTACGAGTGACAGTTTCATTGGACTGCTACCAGAATATGGGATTAGTTGACAGCACTTTGAGGCTGTTTCGAGAATATTCGTTGTAATCACAGTTTTTTTGCACTGATTCAAGAAGTTATGATAAATAACGAGGATTCATCGATTCGAACCTGACTTTTATTTTGCAAATTAATTTCTCACACAAGAGAGCCGACACCTTTTTCGCAATAATGCATATTTCATCAAAATTAATGTAAATCATCAAAATTAATATAAATTGCATTCATCACATTTGATCAAAATTAATTTAAGTAGCATTTATCCTAAAATAATATAATTATTAAAAAAAATAAAAAAAATCTTTAAATTTTTCGTTTTGATTAAAAATTTTATTACTAATCTGAATGTATTGTATTTGTATTGATTAATGTCTAATTAATTATAGTTTAGAAGTGCTTTATAAAAATAGCGATTAGCAGAATTTTTAGTTTTTTCTAACAACTCTTAATATATATTTACTGGTAATAATTTTTAGAAAGTTTTATAATTACGATTTTTTACTATTTTCTTTTTTCCCTAGATCTTTTTTTAATAAAATTTTATGCTACCATGCTTTTTAAAATAAGAAAATCGCTACATATATATAATATAATTTAAAATATTAGAAAAGTTTACGCAAAATTATATATATATATATATATATATATATATATTCTTTTAACATCGCAGTTCCCTACACTATTAAAAATATGTCCTCATTGTTGCCAGAAACTCTCTGTAATAAAGAGAAAGTACGCGTAATTTACGAAAAAATTATGTTGTCAGAACGTATTTTCTCAAATGACAGAGAATTTCTGGCAGCAAATAGGACATATTTTTTACAGTGTAGTGTAGATAATTGGCCTTAACCCGACAACGAAATTCATATCTAAGAATTTCTTAATATAAGTTTTGACTATTTTTTAATGCAGATTAAGAATATGTTAATGATTTGTATTTAAGCCATACCGTTTAATCAGACAGAGACCGAAAATCTTCAATATAATTGTGAACACAAACAATTTTTGACCCCTGCCGGTTAAAGCGTTCAGTATTTTCATAAAAAGCATATTTGTAATCAGCGTTAAATATCGCATAAAATGTATACTTTGAAATGTTTAAAAACCTAAATATGTGTACTATTTGTACCCTCAAGCAGCTTAACATTTCGACTCAGAAACATTTTGATAGCTTATTCGTAACCAGCGTCAAAAATTAAGCTGAGCCATTAATTTGAAATTATTAGAAATTTAAAATTGTTCTCAAGCAATAATTCAATAGTTGTCTTTATTTACGTAGTTCCGCTGAAATTGGTGCTATGATAATTTTTGTTAAAATTTTGCAATACCTGTCATTAAAATTTATGTTAAAAGTACTTGTAATTTGCTTATCATAAAACTTCCAAAAAAAGTTCGCACTCTAAATTCAATTATTTAATGAAAACAAAACATAGAATCACAAATTTACGCACGTCTTCATTAAGGTTTCAAACATCTGCTTCTTGATTAAAAAGTTCTAAATTGTTTGAAAGGCTAAAAAAAAACTAAACGATAAAATGCCTGCATCTTTAATGTATCGCATGGGTGTGAAAAAGAAATTCAGAACGGTGTTGTTTAAAATCTCTTTTTTTTCATGCCACTTTTCCTTTTAATTTTTTCCTTTTTTTTTTTTTTTTTTCTTTTTTAAAAAAATTCTAAATACACTTAAAAATTTCGAGGGAGAATGGGAAAAACGGATTTACCTGTAGAACGGTGAAACAAAATTTTTATTGATTGATGAATATCAACACGAAAATATACTTTATCTTATCTAGAATTTGGAAATGGCAGTAAAAGAAGTTTATATGAGACCGTGACAAAAGGAAAAGACTGGAAAACGGACAAAAAAATGATAAATTATTTTTATAATAGGTTTTTTTCTGGCAAACATCCTATTTGTTTAGTAGCACAGTAAATATTTTAAAAGAATCTTTCAGATTTGGAAATTCTTGCGATATATTCAATGAAGTGACTAAATATCAAATTGTATGTTTCACTTACTTCATCTTTTGTATTTAATACTTCTTGTGCTTTATATAATATTTTTAGAATTACTTAAACTAATATCCTTTTAATCGTTTTAAATATGTTTGTAATTACGATATTGGAGGAATTTACATACATTCTTTAAATGTAGACAGAATTAGCATTTGATGTTGTTCTATTTTATTTTATTTTATTTATTCTTTTCTAATCGGATTTTTACTGATTATCTTTAGATGTAAGGCATTTGTACTTACTAAAGTTGCAGATTCTTTTTACCTATTTCCTTCCTTTGCTTTTATAAATATTACCATTTTTCTCTTTTATTAATTGAAATTAAGTATCATTTTAAACTATATGATGTACGAAACACATGGAAAATGTTTTTATTTATTTATTTAGTTATTATTATTACTATTTGTATTTTATTCATTGTGAAGAAGATTTTTGACAACGAATAACAATGGTATAAGATATGTAAACATCACTAACGTTAGAGTAACGTGTAAATAAAAGTAAAATTGTTTTAAAAAGCTGCTTATGCTTTGTATTTTTTGTAAGAATTAAACAATAATAGAATTTGTATGCAAAATGTCTGTATCCGTTTTTTTTTTTATTTACTTTTGTTTCAATTATTACATTCTCTTCAATAATTTTGAAATGGTTTGCATTGGCAAAATTTTATAATCCATACAAGACTATTACAAAAGTAAAAAATCTCGCATTACCTGATGTAAAATAATTTTTGATGAACAAGGAACAGTAAATATTTATGTTTTTTTTTTTTTTTTTTTTAACAATCATAAAAACAAATTTTATTATTTAATCATGTTATTTTCCTTAATTTTAGATTATTTAATGCAGGGTCAATTAACTAAATATTCGTTATTTATGTGTGTTTGGAAACAATGATAATTTTAAAAGAGGTTGAAATGTTGCTTGCATTACCCTCTCCGACAGAGTGTTCCTGCAAAACTCTAAGTTTTCCCATTGCTGATTTTCTCTTGACGAATAACAATGGAAACTACACTGGGCTACAGAAAATCATTCACCTTTGACTCGGTTGGCATTGCAGTGTTGTTCCAGTGATCTTCCGCTTAAGTATGCCAAAATGGTTTGCTAAACCTAATTAAAAACTGCATCAGTCTAGTGAAAGCATTTATTAATGAAAGTTTTAATTTCTTAGATACTAAATGTTTTCCGGGGATAACTGGCAGTGTAATTTCTAGTGATAATGGTTTGCTAGTAAAAAAAAATCAATCATTCGAAAGGACTGCCAAATCGCCATGATAAGGAAGATAAATCTTTTTTTTTTTTTATTTGGCAAGATTTACAATACGGTCATTGTTGTATACGAATCAATAAACGGAAAATCCTTTATTTGTCTTATAATATACTAGCTGACCCGTCCGGCTTCGCACTGATGAACAAATTTTAGTTAAAAATGGATTGATATGTAAATAATCAAGAAATATATCAGTTTATATGTTATAGTCAGGCAATATTATTAACTGGAAAGTCAAAATATAATTTTACAATTATTTTTTTTAATTAGTTGTTAAATGTTGGCAATTTTTACTTAATGCTATTTATTTATTTATCTATTTATTTCATAAAAAGAAACATTTCTTTAGTCATGAATAAAAAATATTGAAAAATAAACCTATGACATGAAAATGTTTTTGATAAAATTGACGTCATAATAGCTTTAATTATTATTTATTTGTTCATTTCGCAAATATATTTAATTTTTTCCATAATTGAATATTATTTTAATAATGTATATTAAAGGAAAAATCAATAATATGAAACAATAATCGTACAATATATACTATTACAGAATCTGGTGTGAAACAACCACACGACTTCCATTACCCACTATTACACGTAATATATACAATTTTTTGGAGATATTACTTGCATTTTTTGAGATTTTCGAGTAAGAGAAACTTGATACACGTATAAAGACACATACAACAGAGTTTGCATAGCGAGATAAAAAATAAGGGGAAAAAAAATAGATAGTTATTTTTTTAAACACGAATTTCCGAGATCTAAAACTGAACTACCTAATCAGGATGAGCGTTAATATTCCTGTAATAAGCACGTAATACTTGAGAAAGGTTATCTAAATGAGATTTAAAGAAAAAAATTTCAAGAATACGTTAGAGCCGTTTTTGAGATACCAACTTTTACCAAAACTTAGCATACTCAATTATTAACCTAAAAACAATAATTACATACAAAAGGATATTTAATAGGAAGTTAACATGGCGAGTTTGAAAAAAATCCGTACAGGCGTTTTTAAAGGAACGCACTTGCGAAGTCTGAAATTGAGCTGTTTATAGAGGACGCCTATCAATTTTCCTGAACTAAGCAACTTTTCAATCGAAAGGGCATCTAATATATTATTTATATAGCAACTTTGAAGAAAATCATTAGAGGTGTTTTTGAATAAGGGCTTACGGTCCCATTTCTGGTTTTCGATGACACAATTCCGGTTTTTCAATTTTCACGAAAATTCGGAAAATTTATCTGTACACCAGACCTGAATCACTTGTGTAGTTTAGTAGTTCTATTTTTATTAGTTTTGGAGATATGACAGCCAGAAGATTACACACACACGTGCACATATACACACACACTGACCAATTGCCAAAACCTATAAAATACTTCCACTACCTACGGTAGTAGGGTAATTGAAGTAAACACATACATCTCGTATTTACTACGATAATATACGGATTTTCGTATTACGTTTTCGATCGCCAAATACAAAAATCGCCAATGACAATAGATATCAAATCTGTGCTTTGTTTTCAATTAAAATATTGAAACTTTTAATTAAAAATTTATTTTACCAAAATTTATTATAGCTTCTAGCACTTAGAAAGAGACAGTGTAACTTTTGATTATTGAAAGAAAAAAAAAAAAAGCAATCGGCTTTTTAGTTCTAGCGACCGTTCTCTAGATATGCATATAAGCCTTTCTTCTTTTTATATTAGTATAGCTATAGAGCATAGGTATATTAAATAGGTTTCCAATCAACATAATGTAACTCAAATAATTAAATGCTATTTACATTTCAGTAATGGCTGTATGCGCTATGGATATTGAGCTACTTGCCATAACTGTTAGTTGCTAAATAGTCGCCAAATAAATTTAAACATCTCAGTACGCAAGCGAAGTGTGACATCACTGACCGCCCGTGGATGCAAGAAAAAGATTTTCCATGATAATCGATCATTGGATTTTTTTTTTTTTTAATTATTAAAATTCTAGAAGAATTATTTCCCGATTTTAATCCTCATATTTGGGTATAGATATGTATTAGTTATTGTATGCATGCGTTAGATTGAGTTATTTTGCTGTCAAATTGACAAAATTTTAATTTTAAATTTCAAAACTGTCACCCTTGGCATTTTTTGTATTTGGCGATCAAAAACGTAATACGAAAATATACATGCCAGATGTATATTTTCGTAATATGTATTGTACGAAATATTGTTTCATATTATTCGTTACACTCTTAATATAAGTTTTTAAAATAACCATGATTTTTGAAAGGAATTAAATTATATTCGCCAGATAATTTGGCGATATTTTTTTTTTCTGCCAAGGATGACGGATATCAAATCTATTCCGCTGCAACATATTAGTATATTATATCAGATACTTTATTTAGACATTTGAAAACAAATTTGACTTCAAATTATGATAGAATATTTATCCTTTCCCTTTTAATTAGTTTATTAGTTGGATGTTTATTGTGTAAATATCATCCTTTGAAATGAAATGTTTATGTTTTCAATCGAATATGGAAGTTTGCCATTTTTTTTCGAGAGTTTTGAAATTTAAAATTCCAATTTTATCAATTTTACAACAAAAACAATTTAATCTAACGGATGCACATGATATCTAATGAATATCAATATCCAAATATGGGGATTAAAATAGGGAAATAATTTTCTTCGATCTTTATTATTTTTTTACAAAAAATCCAGTTCACTTTTTATATTATTGTTCGCGTGAAAATATATTTTATTATATGTCTAAAAATAAATTAATTCGTAAATCTTTTTGGCAACAATTATAAATTAAAATAAATAATATTATAAAATAGAATTTCTTATTTTATTTTATTTTATTTATTTATTTTTTTTTTAATTCCAATTTCGTTTACACACATCAGTTTAAACCACGGAGTAATAAAGACTCCGTGGTTTAAACATTGATGCTTAGATCATTATATTATATCATATCATATCAAAATAAATTATTAGAATAATAAACTATTTTAATTCTATAATGACGTCAGATTTAACGTGTAAGTTTAACAATTAAAAAAGCTTTATATGAATTTCAATTTAATGCACGTGCAAATATATTTCTTTTCTTTTCACGTCAAGATATTTTAAAAACGAAATGAATATGTAAATGTTTCTTTTATGTTGGCAGCAGCTAATTTTTTTAATATTTCATTATTTCCATTTCTATCGGCTTCTATGAAGATTTTAATTAAAATGCTCAGATTTTAAACTAAAATTTATTTCATCAAAATTAAATATAGCCTATAACAATATGGCATACTGTAGCTTTCGGTCAGTGAAAGAAGTTTTTAAATCGGTTCAGTAGTTTCAGAGATTACCCTCCACAAACAAACAATTTTTTGCGCTTTATATAATGATATAGAAGATATAGATTATGCTTAGTATAGTCAGTTAATTCGTGTTATACACGCGTTTTGTTACTTATGCATGTATTTTTTCCTCATAATTAGTTGTTAATAGCTAAGGACATTTTGGTGAATTGAAGGATACAGATAAATATTATTTAGATATGAAAGTTACATTCAGAAAATTATGCTTTACTATAAGATTTTTATATTTTCTAAGTAATATAATTTTTTTAAATACGCATACAATTTTCTAATTTCTAATTTCAGTTTTTATTTTAATTATTATAAACTTGAAACTTGTGACGGATCATGTCCAAAAGTTTAATATTAACCGTTAATACTGATTTTTCTTTCTTTCTTTTTTTTTTTTTTTATTATTTATGGATTTCATTTTTTTCCACCTATGGTTGTGTTTTAATATATTTATAATGCACTTTACAAAACGCATCAAAATAGAATATTTAGAAGACTTAAATACTATACTTTTGGGGGAATCTTATGGGAAATTATTCGAAAGAAATTAAAGAGACAGGTCTTAAATACATTTTAGCGTATCTTTATCGTTTCTGTATCATTAAAAAACATATCATTTAACCAGCAGTATAGTTCATTTCTAACAAATCTTGATGCTTCAAAAATCACAATTCCGTTTTTTTAAAAGATTAAAGAGGAAGAAAAAAAAGGAGTGTTTCTTCCCCCCCCCCTCTTTTTTTTATTAAAAAAAATACTTTTTTTTTTTTTTTTTTTTTTTCGTATTTCAATTTTCAAATGTTTTATAATTCCATTATTTCTATATTTCATTTTCAAAAAGTTCGCTAAGTTTTTAACAGACCGCCTCCTAAAGTTAAAGACCGCCTCCTAAGACCGCCTCCTAAATTTCAGGATCAGACACAATGTTTTGAACAAAATTAAAATTACAATATTGTGTTTTATTATTATTTCTAACTGTACTACTGTGTAGTTAGTTTACTGCGAAACATGTGCGATAATAAATAGTAGTTATTATTATATAGCTACTAAAATAAGTGATTAATCCATTACGTATATATATACATATATATAATAAATGGTAGTTATTATATTACCTTTAAAATAAAAGATAAATTCATTATGTCTATATCTATCTATCTATACATTTGCGTATATATATATATATATATATATATATATATATATATATATATATAATGTATATGTAATGCTTTTTAAGCAAATACTACCTTGTTAAATTTTAAAGAACACATAAAATTGTGCATTACTGTAAATTTTTCTTTTAATTTATCTTTGGTTTTTTTTAATTTCGAAATACAGATCAGCTTGTTTTTTAAACCATCATAAACTTTCAAATCAGTGATTCACACATGTACTCATTAGTGCTTGAATCATATGCTACTTAACTAAAAAGTAGAAAATTGCTTTTCTCCGTAACCTTACAAAATAATAAATTATTCTTACCAGTCATTTATTATTCTAGAAGAAAAAGAAGTGTAGTTCAATCAGATTATTACACTTAATTTATATAGATACTTTTTCTAGTTTTGGTTGGAAATAATTATATACGAACAGGAAAAATACCGTAAAGAATGTAAAAGTAATTGTGACATTTGTTGCTCAAGATATTTTTTCGAATCAATAGTAACCTACATATATACTTTTTCACGTTCCTTTTACGAATGTCTGGATCTGACAGTTGGAAAAGATGAAGGAAAACATAAAAAAAAAAAAAAAAAAAAGAAAAGAAAAGAAAAGAAAGAACGCACAAAATGAAAAAGAGGAAAGCTTTGCATAATAACTTCTACAGATAAGTATAAATTGATTTACTGAAATAGGAAGTGTGAAGGTGTTCACATATATTGTTAAATTTTAATTGAATTTTTAAATAAAACAAAAAATTGAATAATAAATTAATGCATTATCGCAAAAAAAAAAAAAAAAAAAGAAAAAAGAAAAAAGAAAAGAAAAGAAAAAAAAAGTAATTAAATTTCAAATTAGATATTGTATTATTCACATAATTTGTTCTCAGGCATTTCAAGAAAGAATTGTTTTTAAATGTCATCGGAAATTACACAATTTTAATGATACATACGACCTACACTATATATTATCATAAAACGGTAACAGACATCATTCAGAGATCTAAATTTTATGTGTTTTATCACTGAGAATCTGGAATCATAAATAAAAATGTTTATATTTTTTTTTTTTGAATAGAAATGTACTTCATTTAATAAGATTAAAAAAAAATTAAATAAAGAAATAATATATAACGGAAATTTTGACATTAAGTATAATTATAAAAAAAAAAAAAAAAAAAAAAAAAAAAAGTGTTCTCAAATATTTCTAAACAAGAAAACTCATTGTCAGAATTAATGTGATTGAATAGCGGATGTAATAATATATTTGAAATTGCGCAATATTAATGATATTTCAGGTTTCCAGCTGCTATTTGTCGTCAGTCAGTCGCTTGGTAAAAGCCAGCCAACTACAGGGTTATATTTTTTTAAAAACCGTCCTTGATAATTCAAAAATTAATATTAGTTTATACGTAGAAACAAAGAATTGAAATTGGCATGCATTTGGTGTAAAACACTGATAACGGAGGCAGATGGCTTCCCTAATTCGCTGACATCTCCGTGTCATAAAAACGTGAATCCCCAGTTATGCTCTTTTTCCAGTGCAGTAAACTCCCAATAATTTTGCCCTCAGCCCTCTCTCTCTCTTCCTGGCTCCTCGAAAAAACTTTGGAAGAACTTTGAAATTATTCAATTTTTTACGTTTAAGTCCGAACCTGCTATACAATTTAAAATGTGACTTTTTTTGGATATAAATAATAAACTGTTTGTAGTTTTCAAGACTTTTGATTTTGGTTATTGTGATGCTAAGGAATTTAATAGACAAATACTTACGACGCAATGATTGGAAATTATTTTTTGCTGGACTTCAATAGTACAGGAAGGTAAAAGAACATGGATAAAATGTGACTCCTGAAATATTCATTCCGAATAATTCTTTTTTTTTTCTTGTATATGTAATACAAGTAATAACATTTGTAGAAAAAAAATCTATATATTATCAGATGTGTATTGTTATATTAACAAACATAACAATATGACATTTTTTTTTTAATAAAAAATAAAGTATTGAGTATAATTCAAAGTTTATAACTCTGCATTTTTATTTTTTAGTTTTTTTCAAACTTTCAATCATTTTTCTTTTTTTTTTTTCTTTATTTCTTCCTTTTAAATATTTTTTTAGCAAAAGGTTGTAAGGTTGAGACTATGCTAGGTCACCACAGTTTTTCAAATTGACTTGGATCCAGCGACGCAACAGAGATGGGAGAGTTGAATGCTTCGACGCCAGCAGTCGGCGAAATTTTAGGTTGGAATGGTTTTGGATCAGCTTAGTGCTGCAACGAAGGAAGGAAGTTGCGGAGGGTTGCTGAACGCGAAGCGGCTTTAAAGTTTTGTTAAAGTGAAGATATATAAGTCCGTGGAATAAAGGATAAATAGGAAGGAATTTTTCGAAAAGAGTGTGGTGTAGATGTGTTAGTTTTTATGCTAGACTAAACTATAGATTGTGGTGTATGGCTGAAGTTCGATTATTATACGAAGGTGAAGTATTCACCATTGGAGTTTGCTAGTCCGATGCGTATAGTGAAGTTACAGAATATAGAAAAGTGGTGTGTAAAATTCCTCGTGCTGTGGGAATCCAGCCGGCCAGTTTGTGTTCACACCGTTGAGTGGTCAAAGAGTGCAGCCTTCAATCTACTTATGTTATCTTCTCTGGGTGAGAGTTGCTTTATATTTATCTAAGTTATTCCTTGTAGTTATTTTCCTAAGTTACTTAAAGTTTCTACTGCTTGAGTTTGAAAGGCCAGATTTAACTCCCATTTTTTCAGTTAAATAAAAAATTTATTTTATTTTAAACCAGTCTTGTACTCTAAATTATCTATTTAGTTATCTAATAGATTATTTAAGACTGAGTTTGCATCCACGCAAACCTGACTAGGTAATCAAATATTTATGTAGTAATATGTACACACACACACGCACACAAACACACACACACACACATATATATATATATATATATATTAAGTTAAATTCAGTGTTGTTAAAAAAGAAAAAAAAAAAAAGAAAGGAAAAAAATACACCCCGCGCGACAAAAAGATATGTACAAAGCGTTTGTTCTTAGATTTTTCATAAAATAGCATTACATAAATTGTACGTATCATTTATTATTATAATGAAATAACACTATTCTTGGACTAATTTTTGTTTTAAGACTAATTTAGAAAAAAAATACGACTAAATATTTTCTAATTTAAGACTGCACACCGCGACAAAAAGATAGGAACAAAGGTTTCATTTTTTATTTTTGAATATGATTATTTTGAATATGAATATTTTGAATATGATTCAAATATTTAATATGTTTTTGATATGGTAATATTTTGTTATGATAATAAATGATCAGCACAATTTAGATAATGTAATTTTATAAAAAATTAAAAAAAGAAAAAAAAAAAAAAAAAAAAAAAAAAAAAAGAACCCTTTGTTCCTATCTTTTTGTCGCGGAGTGTAGTCTTAAATTAGAAACATTTTAGTCTTAAAACTTTTCTAAATTAGTCTTAAAACAAAAAATAGTCCAGAAATAGTGTTATTTTATGATAATAATAAATGATAAGCACAATTTAGATAATGTTGTTTTATAAAAAACCAAAGAAAAAATCCTTTGTACCTATCTTTTTGTCGCGGGGTGTACGTAATCAATCAACATATACTATTTTATATAAAGACTACATAATCACATTCATTAAAATTTATAAAGAGAAATATATTAATTGTTAATTCGTTATTATATAGTAAGCATGAATTTATACATCAATAACTACAAATACATACTAAATATAGTTTTAATTCATCTTGCGCGTGGGTGGAATATATATATATATATATATTTTAATACATTAAATTTATTTATAAGAATTATATTTTTCATTTCATGTCTAACATAACCATAAATACATTTTATTCATTTTCTTACGTAAACATTTTGTGTATATTTTTACTATAAATATAAATTAAAATAAAAGTATTAAACGGAGACAATTTTTTTGAATCACATAATCATTGATAAATTAAAAGATTTAAGACATTGATAGACGTTTCGAATTAAATGCAACTCTTTATCAACGTCATAAAAAGCAAAGTTGAAACGTCTACAGTAAGAATTCAGAGTAGAGATACATATTCTCGGTTCGTCTGATGTTTTCGATACTCATCATGAGTTAGATTTAAATCGAAACGTCTATCATGGTTATAAATAAAATTTTTAATATTTCCTTACGTGATTGCTTTAATAAATTTTCTCTCTCTCTCTCTCTCTCTATATATATATATATATACACACACACACATATATATATATATATATATATACATATATATATATATATATATATATATATATATATATATATATATATATATATATATGTATGTATATATATATATATATATATATTATTTAACTAACCAGACATGATACTTATTAATTTTTAATAAATATAAAATGTAATAATTTGTTAGTGTTTTTAATAATTTGTCCTTTTAGGTTACTTATTATAATTGATACTTGATGCGGTGATTATCTATAATTTTATAAAAGAGTATTTCCTTTCACTTGTTTATGAACTCAACGAAATTCAAAATCTACTGGGTCACTGTCTCAAAACTCGGTCATATTATAGAAGAAATAATAAAAGTGCGTGCTAAGACGGGGTGTTTGAAAATTCAGTTCTATTCCCACCTAAGAGTGCCGAAAATTCTTTCATATCCGACCAGCTAGCATTGCCTCGATTAAAAACGTACATTCACAAGTCTGTAGGGAAAATTTTAGCAACAGATTCAAAAAAGGAGTTTCGACAGATTTCGAAATTTGAATTTTTATTTGTGAAAACTAAAAAATCGCTTTTCAAGTATGAAGTCGTTTACTTACTCTAGCACACAGAGAGAAAAAATGCATATATATATATATATATATATATATGTCGCCCTCATCTAGAATGAATAAATGGCCATTTTCTAAATTCCTTAACTAGAAATATCGATTTCCAAGCTATGGACATCAGGTACTTCAATAAACTGAATAGGCGAAATGGTCGATAAATCGTAGTCCACACATTTGTAGATGGCAAAACAATATTCTGAATATTCTGAATCTTTTGTATGGCGAGAAATTCTCGCTTATCTAGAATTGGGTCATAAACCAAGATTATAGCTGCTGAAATCCGCCTCATTTGCTCGCATTTCTCGCATTTATTGGAGATATTTTCAAATAGGTTTGACCTTGATAATATAGACAAACTCTCTAGAATTCTAATAGGAGTTTCTAGCACTCGCTTTCAAAGAGGACTAGAATTTATAAGGAGGACATGGAACTCTTTTTTCTAGAGCCACAATTTAGATTCTAAATGCCAATTGCAGAACTTTTCTTAGTGTATTTATCAGGTGTTTGACACATTATATATCCTGTAACTCTTTCGTAATCTTGTGATTATACAGTTTTTATTTAATTACCTTTTCAGTATGATAGTATGGCTTCGAACTCTTATGATTCCGGTAAATTTTAAGTCAGAAAAATTTACTATATCTCCTGACATATTTTGCTTAGTGATGCGAATGGCAGATTTTTCTAAACTTAAATAAAACATGATACTTGTTTTCAGTGATAGCCGTTTAAAAAGATTTTAAAAAGAAAAACAAATTACTTTTATAGGTAAAAATTGCCTTGTAAAGATTCCGTACACTTAATTTATTTCCTATATCGTAACCATTTGGTAATATAGTACAAGACTAAAATTATGAAATTTTAAATTTCATTAATTATATAGGAATGAAGTTCAATTGCAATTTTTAAAATTTATAATAAAAAACTGATATTAATATAATTATAAACATTATATATATATATATATATATATATATATATATATATATATATATATTATATGAAAAGTAGGAGCTAATAAAACTGCTTTAGTAAATTTGCGATAGCGGAAATTGGTGATATATGATGATACATATCACAATAAACTTCTCTATATGTTTCTCTCTATTTGCCTCTAAGCCCGACTCATGAAAGTTTTTTTCCCTGTTTGGATATTTTAATAGCAAAAGACACTACTTATATCAAAACAAACTGTCAACAAAAATTTAAAAAAAGTCATGTTCTCATTTGTTCCCAGACATATATATATATATATATATATATATACGCTAAAAAAAAGCGATAAAAATAAGTTGAATCACTAGCTGTTGTATCGCATTTTTTAAAATCGCACATTCAGATTTCCGTGGGAATTTTAAATACGAAGATTGCGTGTATCTAACTTAAAAAATGTATATTTTTTCTTTGTCTACTTTTCTGGTCACACATGAGTATACATGTATATACAACATGAATAATGGAGTGCCGTTTTGAATGTGCTAATTGTTTGCTTCAAACATCTGAGATTACACGTGGATATTTTCGCTCGTTTTTAAAAAAGATTCCTTAAATTTTCATAAACTTTTCTAGGAATTTTTATAGAATGCGTGTGTTACGAAATATTTTTTAATTGAACGATATCTCGGGGAGTATTTTATAAGTATTATTATTGGCAGGTAGTTGCATGAAAGCTGCAGCATTTACAATAATAAATGCAACGTTTGTTGGCAACAACGGATTAAGTCAGTAAACAATAAACCATACAAACTGAAATGATCTGTACTAATTTTAAGTTAAATGTGTTATCTAGTAAATAAATGTTATATATATATGTATAGAGAGATATTTCATCTGCTCTTGCTTTCTTTTTGATTATTTCTTTCTTTATTTTCCTCCTTAAATACAATGCTTCAATTCTTTTGAAATTTCCTTTAGTTTTACTATTATTATTATCATTATTTTACTATTAAATTGAAAAATCCTCTCCTAATACACAAATATTTGTTTACAAAACCTTTAGAAGAATGTCATTTAAGTGCAATTTTATTTTTATTAATTAAATTGTAATTATAATCAAGCGGATGTGTTCTACCTATGTGCACCCAAAATAGCTCTCCTGATTTTATTACAGCTGTTACTTTAACTTACAGAATAATAACAAAATAGTTTTGCCTTATGATGCATGTGAGAAAAATGGCTCATCCGAACATTTTTTTTGTGTCTTTTATCTTTCATTTTATTTTTCGTGATAACATAGAAATATATATATATATATATATATAATATCTGGCAACTAAAAAAGTTTATGGAAAACATTCAAAAAGGATAAAAGAGGAAATACTCAGCAAGATAAAAAAGAAGTAGCGTTTGCATAATAGTTCTTGCTGATAAACATAGATTGGTTTACTGACATAAGAAGGTAAAAAAAAAAAAAAAATGAAATAAAGATGACACCTAAAAATTTCTTTTTTAATTAAAGTAATAACTTATATTTTTTACCGGAAATTCATTATTCCATTTATTATTTTTATTTTTGGAATTTTATTAAATGCTATATTATAAATATATACCGTATTAGTTTATGTACCGAGAATAATGTAATTATCCAGTGTCTTTACCATGTGATATAAATTATGCAAAACTGTTTGTTTGATGATTCAATTCTAGTGTGCATTTCACAATATCAGAAGCCAATTTAAGCCGTTAGCTTACTGTACAACACGGAGATTATCCATGCATCAAAACCTTCCGTAATAGCCGTGTTGAAGCCATTATTTGTTATAAATTCAAACATGGAATTACTATTAATTTACTGCTATAAATTGTAAACAATAATAATTTAATTATTTAAACAGTATACTGTGAATCTGAAGTGTATACAATGTATGAAGTTAAATAATAACACATTTTTAAGCCTTTGTAGAAATATTTATTCTTATGAAATTAAAGAAAAGAATTATTAATAATATTCTTATTATTTTAAACCATTCCTGTTTTGCGCAAATAACTTTCCAAAAAGTTAATAATTTTTGAAAAAAAAAATGTATATATATATATTGTGGAGAACGCAACTTCTCCATAATCATTTAACTTTAACTTGAATCTGTAAATGAAATACTTAAACTACGAAGAAATGACAGAGTCCAAATATATAACATAAATGAGCTTTACTTGAGCATAAATAAGAAGGAGGGCGCTGGACTATCATAACATCTAGTAACTTACGACTTAAAATGGGCAGTCCTCTTAAATACTTTGATATTAATAAATAACCCCCGTTACTTAACTTAATTACTCGCAAAATGATCCCAACCACTTTTAATCACTTTCATTAACTCATGAGGTCAAGTAATCTTTCGATTAGCAGGAGGATTCCCTGACACAGCTATCTACTCGACTTATATCCAACTATATCCGCTCCTAACTCTCCAAAACAATCTTCCTTCCAACTAACTTTAACTCCTCTCCAACTGACTCTCAAAAGCAATCTTCTTTCTCCTTTTATACTATTCAATTTCCAAAATATTAGCATATTTCAATTTAAAATTTTAGCTTAGGATCGGCACTAACTCTATTACTCAAACGACTTGAATCCTAAAACAGCAGATTCACGTTTTACCCGCAAAGTGCGAGTTTTAATTGTAGCACTTTGCTATACCTGACAATATATATATATATACACTGATGGAAAAAAAAATCCCAACACCAAGAAAAAATTATTGTACAGCAATGAAATTTCAGCAATACATTTGTCTAGGTAACATATTTAATTGATTAAAGTTTCAAGATCACAGGTAGAGCCTTTGGCGAGAAGAGCTATTTCAAATGTGAAATGTTGGTACATTATTAACCGGTGTAACCGCCAGAATTTTGAATGCAAGCATGCAAACGTGCATGCATTGAGTCGTACAGGTGTCGGATATCAGTTTGTGGGATGGGTCCCGGTCTTCTTGAGGCAGTACCTTCTCTTGACCACTGCTGCCAACACTCATGCACAGTGGATACATTCCTGCCAAGTCTTTCTGCAATATCGCGGAAAGAAAACCCACCTTCTCGTAGCCGTACTACACGACCTCGTTCAAACTCAGTGAGCTGTTGATAATGGCTTCTTCGTCTTCTTAGAGGCATCCTTGACTAACATTAACCCACTACGTCAAATCTCAACTGTAAATAACTATCACGAACCTTACAGCGCTTATTTAAAGCAAACCTCATTTGCATGTTCATAGTGTCGCTACAAGCGCCACACTTATGCGCGTAGCTCGAAATTTGAATAGACGTCATCTTTCAGATGTATAAACACGCCTACCAAATTTCGTTTATCTAGCACAGCTCCTTCCTGGTGTTGGGATTTTTTTTTTCCATCAGTGTATATATATATGTCAAAATAATCGTACGATTCCTTCCCCCCCCCCAAACAAAAAGCATAGAAATATTGCACATTGTACGTGGAATTATGTCTTAAAGTTGCAAGTCATTTGCAATCTCTTATGATACAGGTTAATCAAAGTTATACATGTGAATCTTCAATTCGTGGTTGGTCCGTTATCTATATTTGTGACTAAATCAATAATTGAAAATAGAAGTTTGCAAATGTCTTTTGCATGTCTAATGTTCATGATCATTTCGTACAGTAAGTGTTTTTTAGAAAATAGAAAAAAAAAATAAAAAAAAATCTAATAGTTTGGCCAACACTCTACCTTTCGTGAGCATGTTTAGCACTGTTAGTCGTGTAGATAAATCTTACACTTTTGGCTAAAAATTATTCTTCATTTGGTTATATTATAAAAAAAAAAATACTATTTTCTCTTTTTTAACAAATATTGGAAAAAAGTAAAAAATAAGCAAACTGTCGGTAAAAGAACGAGATAGATTCCAGTTTTTTTTTTTTTTTTTTTTTTTTTTTTTTTTTTTTTTTCCAGGGATGAAAATTGCTAAGAGGTTTTTCACATTTTGAGTAGTTTATTTTAATATAAAATTACTTGAACCAAGCTCAAAAAATACCTTCTATGAAAAAAAAAAAAAAAAAAAAAACTTCTAAGCTTATAACCCTAACATATTTTTGTTTATTTACTAAACGTAGTGAGAAGATGACTTTCACAAAATAGGCCTTTCTCAAAGTGGTTAAAATATTTGGATCTTTAAATTAATTATGCGGCGTGAAAAAACCCATATGAAATTTTCAACTCTGGAAAATATCTAAAATCTAGCTCCTTCTTTTGCCGAGAATTTGCTCAGTTTTTACTTCAATCAAAAGATCTTTTGCAAAATGTTGCCTAATATATCTAGCTTACAAATTATGTAATGAAAATTTTTCTATCTTTCTGTTCAGTGAAAGCGTTTTTCGGAAAAATTCTAATATTTCATGTTATATTTAAGGATATTTGTATTCCTACTGCAGTATATTGTTTCAAAAGATTTTCTTTTTCAATTTATCTATAAGTAGGAATATTTTTCGTATAAAACTATGTGTATTATAAATAAAAAACATGCTGATTTTTTTTTTTTTTTTTTTTTTTTTTTTTGGGGGGGGGGATGTAGGTGTTAAAATAAATGCTTATATCTAATGTTATCTAACATGCTATCGTCACACAAATTAATCCACGAATTTGCTAGTTCGATATTAACATACATTAAAGTTACAGATAATTTCGTTTACTTAACGATAGAGGGTGATCACAAACATTATTGGTTTGTTCAATTTGTTACCGGCCCTCTTAGTGTTATCTGATACCAATCTTCGAGAAACATGAGGAAAGCCGAGTTCTTTAAATCCCAATATTTGAATAATTTCATCGAGAAATAAGATTTTAAATTAAAAAAAAAAAAAAAAAAAAAAACGAAGCTATCGTTTGCAAATCTTGCTATATTTTTGAGCAGGTGTGTATCTATTTATCTTATATATATATATATACAAGTAAATATAACTCTGTATGTGACAAATTTAAATTTAATGGTGGGGATCTAAAGATATTCATATTAAGGAGAGAGTGTTTCATCGAGGAAAAGCAAATCAATTTATTTTATGTGAGCCTTTTTTCGCGTCATAAAAGTGATATAACAATCAAAACCAATTTACCCCAAAGTAATAACCTGCCATATAGATTTAAATACATAAGCTATGCAATCTATTTACATTAAAATGTGGTAAGTTGATTTTTTATTTTTTTTCGATTTTTTCCACAATAAAACGTGAATTAGCTGTAGTAATTAATTATCCGGGCAATGACAACCTTATAGATTTCTAACTGTAATTTTTTTTACCTTATTTTATTTTTTTTCCTTTGTCATGCGGCTTCTAATCCAGAATAGCTCTTTAAAGTATTTTTCTAATGTTTTTCTGACTACAGGCGCGTAAACATGATTTGCATAAATGCGACTTTTTAATTTCTTATCGCATTCTTTTTTTTTTTTTTTTTTAAATACATGCGTTTGTTTAATAAATATAATTTACCCATTTAGGAAATTCCATCAAAATTTAACAGGATTTATAGTCTTTGATCCTCTATGTACTTTTTTTTTTTTTTTTTTTTGTAATAGTTACTTCACATTTAGGTACTTAGGAACTTTTAGATACTTAAATTAAGGCTACTTACTTAGTAAGGTATACATAAATAAAACCTTAAACCTTAAATTTTAATAAGAGTATTTTTAGAAATTCATAAATCTGATATAACATAATGTGGCTTATCAGATTTACAACTGAAGAATTTTATTGAAAATCTGACATATTGTAAGTGAGGATTTTGTAGAAGGAATCATGAGATACTTTGTATCGGTCATATAAGCGTATTTTAAAACCTTTATACTTTGCTAAACATCAGAAATCAGTGTTAGTAACTCAGACACGGAAAACGATGTGTTTCCTTTAGAAAATTACATGGTTAACGCTAAGACGTCAAAGGACGATGAAAATTGCATAAATGGATGTAATAGAAGATATCCAGATAGTTCTTATAAATTGTGTGAAGAGACATAATACATTTAAAATAATATCATTCTGCAGATCCTGAAACATAATTTGAAATATTTTCAAAAATATATGAAATTTAAAATAGTTTTTATTAGGTTCTAAATTTTGGTAATAAACTGTTACTTATATTTCTTGGTGTGCGTTTGATTTTATATTATCTTAAAAAAAAAAAAAAAAAAAAAAAAAAAAAAAGTAAAATTTTCCAGAAATTTTTTGCGAATATTTTTGAGGGATCCCAGTACGCATTTACCAAAATTAAGATAAAACAATAGAAAACTTCGGACGATTATGCCGACGAGCGCGTTAAATGCCAGAATATCCCGTCTTTCTTGTGGTAGAGTGATGATGAAAAAATATGAAGATATTTTAAAGTCATTTCTGAAATTTTAATGGTGTTTTTAACAAATTTAATTTTCAATTACTGATAAAAATGAATTCAAAATCAAATAAATAATAATAAATAAACGCAATGAATAAATAATTAAACGCAAGATGTCCGAATAAATCTTAGTACTTTAAAGCTCAATTTCGAAGTTGGAGAATTTATTCTCAGAAAAAAGAATGGACACACTTTAGTTTTCGTTTCTATCTTCATATATTTTGATATATACAGGGTGACAAGAAATAACTTGGACGAAGTTTCAAACGAAATATCTGTAACTACCACTAAAGCTATAAATTTATTTCATTAAGTATTGATCCTAGAAAGCTGCTAAACAGGTGTAAGTAAGTTAGTTGTGATAACCATTATGGTTAACAAACAATATGCCATACTTGAATTACATAAGCAAGGAAAGCAATAATGTGAAATTGTTTAACTATTGAAAGTGTCTAAGCAGACGAATTTATACACAATCAAAAGGTTTAAAGAACTCGGACATGATGGTGACAGGCCAGGAAGAGGAGGAAAACGCACAGTTAACACATCAAGAAACAGGAAAGTTGTCAAAAACCGAGTTCAACGAAATCCTAGGATTTCAATGAGAAAGGTTGCTAGAGAGATGAAGATCAACAGAGAAACCGCACGTTTGATGGCAAGAGTAGAGCTTGGTCTTCTCCCTTACAAAATGAAAGAGGCTCAAAAGCTAACAGCAGAGAACAAACGCACAAGACTTCAAAGGCGTAGAGAACTGTTCAAACGGGCCGCAAGTGATCGATGGCAAACGTTTGTCTTCACAGATGAGAAACTGTTCTCGATTGAACAAACTCACAATAGCCATAATGATAGAGTTTCGTCAGCAGAAGCACCTGGACCTTCTTGCATTGTTGAACGGCGTCAACGACCCCAATCTGTAATGGTTTGGGGTGGGATATAGGCTAGTGGGAAAACACCACTTGTTTTTGTTGATCAAGGGATAAAGATTAATCAACAAACATATCGCAAACTCATTTTGGAAGATGTTGTCTTACCTTGGTCAAAAAAGTTCTTTGGAAACAAAAGATGGACCTTCCAACTGGATTCCTCACCTGCACACAGAGCTAAACGCACTCAAGATTGGTGCAAGAAAAATTTTCCTGACTTCATTGGAACTCAAGAATGGCCACCGTATTCCACAGATTTGAACCCAATTAATTATTCTGTTTGGTACACCTTGGAGCCAAGGGTGTGTGCTAAACCTCATAAAACTTTGGCATCCCTAAAGAAATCCTTATGCAAGGAATGGGATAAAATATCAGTAAGTGAGTTGCGGGCCATAGCCGAAAATTTTGTGACACGTTTAAAGCTCTGTATTAAGGCTAAAGGTAGCCACTTTAAAAATTTGTAAATATATTAGACAAAATAGTGTATTCATATTTATTTTGAAGTTTGGTCGTAATATTTTCATTGGCATTAAAGTTATAACGTATTATGTGTGTCCAAGTTATTTCTTGTCACCCTGTATATACATTTCACTAAATTTTGTGTGAAGTAACTAAAAGTAAAAAAAAAAAAAAAAAAAAAAAAATATCGTTGAATATGTAAAACGTTTATAATGAAATGCAAAACTAAACGATATATCCATGAATAAAATTTTACATTCGAATTTATATTGTATAAAAAATCATTTAGAAAAATATTTAAAAATAATTCGATATTGTTGGTATGTTCTCCTTAATAACCACGCGATATTAAATAACAGGTCATCATTAAAAATTAAAATTTAAACGCTTTAAAATACGTCAGGTGCAGGAATGTGTAAACGCAAATCATTCCTTCTTCATAACAAAAATGTTACAGAAGATATTAAACTAGTTGGTTTTAATACAATTATTAATGTTTTAATGAGACAAAAGTTACACATTTTATTAAAAGTTACTGAAGCATTCTTTTTCAAGATACAATTCCGCAATTACTATTGAAAAAAAAAAAAATTAATCCTGTTTTGCATTAATTTTCATCAGAACATTTTATTTTGTTAGCAAATACCTTCATATATAACGAATGAAAATCCGCATAAAATTTATGTGATAAACAGAAGCAAAAGGCTTATGATCTTCAATTTCAAGAGTTTTAAAAGTGATACATCATTCCATGCATAAGTGAGCTGTCATTTACACGGATAAAATTTGAAAATCAAATTGCGGTTAACCTAAATATTTCTGAGGTTTTCTTTATTGAAAGTATAGTTATTACTAATATATTTGCTTGATTCATAAACCTTTTAAAGTTCAGATTTCTGATACTAGAAGTTGTGAAAATTACCGTAAGATTAAATATATTAAATTTTATCTTTATGTCTTCAATAATTTAAGGGGTTAATTGAAGAAGAAAATATTTAATTAAAACAAATAAATAAATAAATATGTTGTCATTAACCATGAACTATGAAAGACATGTTTAGTTTATGCTTCCGTTAAAATAATTTACTTTAACTGAAGAAATGAGCCGTGCAGTTGCAAAATCGGTCATCCCCGCTATAACTTGTTTAATTTTCATAGGCATGTTATTAAATTAGTAGCATATGACTAATTAATCATAATGTGCTAACTATGGTGCTATTATGTTGTCAATTAATGTTATGTTTTTACAAAGTAATAGTGCATTAAGTTTAAACTTTGGCTTTGTCCTTTTCCACATCGTCGGGTCACTTTTTCTCTTCCTTAATCAATTAGAAGATACTTGATCCACAAACCTCTCCACAGTGGAATGAAACAGGAAATTCAATTAATACAAACTTTGTGTGAACCAAGTAACGGCAGTAATACGCGAGAGAAACGTGATAACGCTAACTTAATCAACACGTGCACTTCTGTAGTCGGGTGGAACAGAATCGCGTTCCTGCGGATGACCGGTTTTGAGTTGAACGGTTTTGCAGTACATCGTGATTTTTAAAGGAAAATAACTAAAAAATCAATCGACTTTGACATGGTTTCTTGTTTCCAGATGGTGAAAACGTTTACTTAGAACTTAAAAGAAACTGAAAAAAAAAAATGTATTTTTAATTTTAAAGAATTGGCCGGTGATGAAACTGGACGACACCAATATAAAAATAAATTAGATTAAATAATTTAATCATATATTTTCAAGGTCTGTTTTACTATGCATTTTTTTTTTTTTTTTATATGACAGTTTTTCTATGCTACGTTATTTACTAATATCAACATTTTTCAAATTATACATATGTGAATTTAAATTTTATGTTCATCATAATAATAATTCATGAACTATGTTGCAAAATATACTTAAGTAAATTTGTCTATGTATATTTAACTACACTTTTCAATCTAAACATATGCCACTGCATTTATGAGTGAAATACTACATATACAAGCGTTTTGGTCAGTATGAGGGTAGAAGCCCTTACACATATTTTAATTCAAGCATGAGTTTTATATATTACAAATGCACTTTTACACATTACTAAAATCATATGTTTATTGATCTATTTTGTCTGTTCATTTTTAGTTATTTTTTTTTTTTTTAGTAGACAGGACTACTGCGTGCATTAAAGTATTCTACGTCATCAATACATGCTGAGTTCGCTTTGAACGGGTCAGGATGTTTTTTACTTCGAAGCAAGTTAAAAAAAATATTTAATTGAAGTTTAGACCAAATCTGTAAAGGAAATAAATGAATATAGCAAGAGTTGTAAAGGATCGTAAATTTACATTTTAACATAAATAATCAGTGATGTATTTTATTTATTTATTACGCTTTTTTGTATATTTAGACCATTTAAAAATTGTCTTTCAATTTTTCCCTCTCACATATAGTTAATCATATTATTATTATTATTATTATTAATGAGGAAACGCGAGTAAAAGAAATTTGAAGAAATGAATTTAGTAACAGTTGCTAAATAATGCAACACAGTTATTTGATGCTTTTATCTCGAAAAACAAATTTTAAAAAGACCTTTTGTACTAAATAAAACTAATTAATTAAAATTAAGAGTTTTATATTAACTATTTAGACAACAAAGTTGTTATTCGTCTTTTTCATGCAGTTTTATTAAAAAAAAAAAAAAAATGTGATTTAAATTGTCACGTACCACTTATAATTTGTCAGTGCTTTGACACACATTTTATGACTTTTGTTTTGTTTATTTATTTATTTATTTTATTTTATTCTACTTTTTTTTTTTTTTTTTTAACAGTCTCAAATTACATATGACATTAACAAACTGAGATAGTATTTTAAATTTTAGAATATTTAAACAAATAAAATACATTTCTTGTGAAAAGCAAAAATAACAATAATAAATAAATAAATAAAATAAAAACAAATCTTAATATTCATCTTATTTAAATATAATGTTTCAATTCAAATTTAAAACATTTGATAATCAACACAGAACATTATTCACAAATGTAGATTCCTGAATAAATCTAATACAGTCACATAGAAAAAAAAAAAAATTGAAAAGGTGAAACATACAATTTTAATTAAGCAAAATTGAATAAATACATTATTTGTATTAATTAATTGCATATATAAACCCTATTTAGTATTTTAATATGCACTAAAACGACAAATTAAAATAAATTTGAATTTACAAAGTTAAATTTTAACAAATTAGTAGGACATTTTTTTTTTTCTAACCGAATCTCCAATTTTCTTCAGACTCTCTTTTTTTTTTTTTTTTTTTTTTTTTTTTTTTGTATTCTGATAAAAATGCAACGTTCTAAAGAATTTTCTAAAGATGAAATTAATAAGATTTTACAGTTAAAAGCGCAAGGACAAAATCCTGTACAAATATCGAGAAGAATAAAGAGATCCTTGAGCAGTATTTATAGAGTTTGGAGATCAGGTGGAACAGAGAATACTCGAAAGCAAGTCGGAAGACAAAAGAAAACAACGTTACGTGATGATAGAATGTTATTAAAAAACGCTTCCGTTGATAGTTTATCTGTGCGTGCAATTGCATCAACTTCTAGAATTTCAAAAAGTACTGTACACAGAAGAATTAAAGCTTCAAAACACATAGTTTGCAGGAGAATGAAATCAAAACCTTGCTTAAAGCAGAGACATAAATATGCACGTCTAAAGTGGGCTCGAAAGCATAGTCATACGGTTAAAAGTGTCTTTCTGTCATTTTCGGTAACGAAAAGAAATGGAATTTGGACGGCCTCGACGGTTATGGATTTTACTGGTACGAGTATTACCTAAGAAAAGAAACGGAGAAATGTTTCGGCAGGCAACAAGGCGAAGGATCCGTAATGACCTGAGGAGAGGTTTTTTTTTCAACAGGAAAACATTTCTAGGATTTGCGGACAGAAAAAATGAAATCAGAGGATTATCAGTATATTTTACGTACCGATTTACTGCCAATTATGGATTTGTTAGCAGGACCGGACTGTGTTTTCCAACAAGATCTGTATCCATCCATTCCTCCAGATCAACGAAAACGTGATTTATGCAAACAATATTACAACTATTAGACTGGCCAGCACTTATTGCGGATTTGAATCCCATGGAGAACACATGGGAGATTTTATCTCGTAAAATATATGAAAATGGAAAGCAATATACATGTGTAAATGACTTAAAAACTGCAATTGACAAAGCGTGGTATGAAATCTATCTTTCTGTAATGCAATGCTTAATTAATCCTATGGAACAACGTGTATTTGGTGTTATAAAGTGTCGTGGCAATACAATTCAATATTAAAAGTAACTTTTTATTTACTTTTATAAATGTAAAACCAAAAACACTTGCAGGTGTCTATATTTTTGGGACAGCATATTTTTATATAATTTAATGTACATTTTATAATTTCAAACTTTTGATCATAATTTGTATGTGTATATTAGTAAAACTGTTTTTATTTATCACCAATCTCAAAAATTTTAATTGTACCTTATTACTTTTTATGTTAATGCAAATTCTATTGATTGTCTAAACTTTCGGGATACGGTGTATATGCAGAAGATGTAGTAATATATATATATATATATATATAAGTATTTAATTTAATTTAATTGGAATGGATTATGTTTTAGTTTAAAAATATATCTTTTAATTAGAGCTGATGTAAATAAAAAAAAAGAGAGAAAATAAATAAAGAAATAAAACAAAGTAAAAGAGAGAAAGAAATTAGATCTGAAAGAAATTAGAGAGAGAAAAAAAAAGAACTTTTATAACACAAATTCTTTTTTAATTTGCGTATATTTTCAACGGTATAAGCTTTCGATCTAACACTCATTTACTGAAATGTCTACCATTCAAATGACTGTTTTCTCTTAGAATAAAAAAATCTGTAGTCGAAAGTATAGTGGTGTTATATTTTGACTTGAAGTAGAACAAAATTAATGATAAATAAAATATATTCTTACCCTTTATCTAACGCATTATGAAAGAGATAAAAATTAAATTCGAATTATATATTATTAGTTACTTAAAAATGTTATTAAAAAGAAACAAATAAATAAAAAAAAATAAATCTATGCTACTTCCTCTAAAGTTTTTTATATTTTACACAATTTCTTAACCCGTTATTCAATAACGTTTTCCAATTCCCCTCCAAAAAAAGGCATTGAAAAGAAATTTTTAAAAAATAACGTTATTTTGTAACTCCTAATTCAATAGTCTAACACCCACGACTTGAAATTGTAAAACATAGATAAGAAAGAGTTTGAAACAGTAGAAAGTTTCAAAATTGCAAGTTCTTTGTTGAAATTAGATTTTCTACTTACTTCGTCCATTCGAACATATATCAGCTTTTTAATGCGAAATGGACAAATGCGCACGTATATACATATCCATATAATTATAACTCATCTTTAAGTTTCGTTTTGACTAGAAAAATAACAAAATTAATCATATATAAAATCTATATAATATTTCTCTATCGTGGACAAGTTACGATTATATTTTGTAGAAACGGTACGATACAGGTAATAAAATACGCGAGGATTAAAAAAACAAATGAGTAAATAAAGTACACAGACTCAGTTCAGTGATCTAATAATGTATATATATATATATATATATATATCTGTATATATATATAAATTACGTGCCACGATGTTTGTCCGGGGTAAACTCCTAAACTAAGGAACCGATTTTAATGAAATTTTGCACACTGTGTGCAGTTTGGTCCAACTTGAGAGATAGGATAGTTTTTTATCTCAATTTATTGTCACAATATTGTTTTATTGAAATTATTTGTTAATTATAGACCTTTATTAAAGTTGCTCCAAAATATCTGTGAGTTCCATTAATTTAATTGTTGCCAAAAAAAAAAAAAAAAAAAAAAAAAAAAATACGAGTTCATTTTCTTTCGACATAAAAATAAATACATTTAATCAAACGTGAACGTTAAAAAATTATAAAAAGTTAAATTATGCATCTCACGAAAATTGACGTCATAATCAATTTAAAGATTTTATACACATTGATAAAGTGCTAATGTAGTTCTATCATAGATATAGTAATATATATAGATCTCTCATCCCCATGTTATCGTATAAAGATTTTTGATGCCGAAAAAAAAAATAATAAAAGCTTTGGAAACAACTATTAAGTGGTATTGAAAAAAAAAAAAAAAGAAAGAAAGAAAGAAATATGAATTTGAAATTGTATCTGGAGTCTTCCATTCCCCTTTAGCAAATAAATTATTCATAAATTTTATTTGCTAAAATATTAGTATGTATTCTCGTGTGTATTCACTCGGGGAAAGACGGCCATATTTTGGTAAAAACGTCGTCTTTTCCCAAATGAAAAGGAATAACTTTTTTCTCCCCAATGATCACTCTATTCTATACATGCTATACTATATCTATGAGTTCTATACGCAAGCGAAGTGTGACTCACTGACCGTCTGTGCAGCCAAGAAAAAGATTTCCTATGTTAATTGCCCACTGGATTTTTTGTAAGAAATTATTAAAAATCGAGGAAATTTATTTCCCGATTTTAATCCTTATATTTGGGTATAGATATGTATTAGTTACCGCGGGTGTTAGATTGAATTATTTTGCTGTCAAATTGACAAAATTTTAATTTTAAATTTCAAAACTCTGTCGCCCTTGGCTTTTATTATTATTATTATTATTATTTGGCGATCAAAAGCGTAACACGAAAATATACATGCCAGATGTATGCATTGTACGAAATGTAATATGTATTATTCATTGTACGTATGTATGACATGTAATATGTATTGTACGAAATATTGTTTCATATTATTCATTACTCTTTTAATATAAGTTGTTAAAATAACCATGATTTTTGAAAGGAATTAAATATTTTCGCCAGATAATTTGGCGATATTCTTTTATTTTCGCCAAGGATGACAGAAATGAAATCTATTCCGCTGCAAAATATTAGTATCTTACATCAGATATTTTATTTAGACATTTGAAGACAAATTTGACTTCAAACTATGATAGAATATTTATCATTTTCCTTTTAATTAGTATATTATTAGTATATTAAAATTTAAAAGCGTGGTATATAAAAAGTTTTTTTTTTTTTTTTTTTTTTTTTTTTTAATCTTATAATTATTCTTATCTTAATCCTCAATGTTTCCCATCTTTATTAACTTAAATTTACTATTAAAATTTTAACATACTCAAAAACTTCTCATCACTTCGTTAAAATACACTAAACTTTTCCAAAATCTTTTCCTATTTAAAATGATACATGTATTTACTCTAAATGTCCAGTATTTCATAAGATTTCCAATTTTAAAGTTTTAAAATATTTATCAAATTTACTTATTTTTCTGGTTTAGCCTTATTGTTTACCTTTTTATAACTACAGCTGTTGCCCTCTTTAAAATATTTAAAATGATGAGGTCATTTTATAGTAAAATTATCCATTATAGCATATATTATATTTCACTCCTCCATAAAAATTGATTTTAAAATCGTCTGTTTCTTTTATACTTTTATTTTAATAGAATTTTAATAGAATTTATTTATATATTAGTCATTTTAGCAATTTTATCCAAAGTAGCATTAGAAATAATATATATCACTTCTCCATTAAAATTTATAGGACCCTACAATAAAATTAATTTGTGCTTAATATCAACACTACGAAAATTTTTATCAATCGCTTCCAAATTTTGACCTAAGTTTCAAATCTCAACCCTGTGGGTTTTTACATCGGCTACAACGTTTTCGTCTTTGTTCGTAAATAATAATTTGACTGTACTAAATAGTTTACAGCCGTATAATTCAACGTATAACTTAGTCACAGCAACGCGTGGCCGGGTCTGCTAGTATATATATATATATATATATATATATATATATATATATATATATATATATATATATATATGTATATGTATTAAAAAAAGGAACTTGTAAATAGAATTAAAGCTAAAAATCTACAAAATGGAATTAAACTTACTGATGTGAATTTTCCTTTTATTTTTCTTATCCCTAAATTTCACAAAGATCCAGTAAAATTTAGAACAGTAACTTCTGCTTATAAAACATATAATGTTAAAGCATATAAAAAACTACAACTACTTATTCAAATTGCTCTAGATCATACTAAAAATTCTATCATTCTTAAAAATAGTTATGACTTGATTGTTTTTATGAAAAGTAAGAAGGTGAATAACGTTTTCACTTGGGATATTGAAGATTTATTTAATAATATTAAAATAGATGATTTGATCAATTCTTTGAATATTTTCTATTATGAAAGTATTATAAAAGATAATATAGATTATAATAAATATAAAAAATTATACCGTTTGGTTCTAAAAGAAAATTATATTAATTATCATGGGAAATTTTATGTTCAAAAACATGGTATTCCTCACGGCTCAGTATCTAGCAACAGTTTAGCAAATATGTATTTACATACTTATGAAAATAATTTTAAATCTAATGATGGTATTATAATTTACAGATATATTGATGATCTTATTGCATTTACTAGTACAAATTATGACACTAAAATAAAAACAAATTTTTATCTTTCTTATTTAAAACTCATTAGTACTAATTTTAATCCTTTAAAAGCAAATTTCTTGGACTTGGATATAGATATTGTGGATAATGAAATGAGTACAACTATTTTTGATAAAAAAAAAAAAAAAAAAAAAAAAAAAAAAAAAAAAAAAATTAATGTGATTAATTTGATTTATTGGAGCTCTAACAATAGTAAACTTATCTACAGAAATATCATTTTAAACTATCTTAAACGTAATAAAAGATTAATTTCTAATTATCATGATAAAATTAAAAATATTCAGGTTTTCTTTAATAGTGCTATTGAAAGTAATTATCCTATAGATTTTTTACATGGTTATATTATAGAAAAATATTTAAAACATTTGAAATATAAATGATTTTTAATTTTCCTTTTTCTATATTCCTTATTTTTCGATTATATTTAGCTATAATAACTTTATTTATTGTTTTAATTTCTTTAATTTAATATAGATGGCGTTGTAATATATTTTTTCAACTGTTTCGTATTCTGGTTAGCTGTCTTGTTGGAGTTCTTATGAAATACATGCTACTGTTTATGTAAAATTTGATCATTTTTCTGCCTAATCCATATAAGTTTTTGTGTTTTCCATATTATTTTATTCATTTTATTTTATCGATCTTTTATTTAGCCATATATGTGCTTTTTTATTAAAGTGTCTGCCTAGGGGGAGAGTTTGATCAATTAAAAGCATGCTTTAACCCCACACATATGTCTCAAGTCATATGGGGCATTTTTGACAGTTTAAATCATTTATTTTATGTTTTTGCAGTAAGTTTTACTTATGAATTGTTTCACATTAATTAATTTTCTCGTAAGTTTTCTTAAGTTATTTTTGTTACTTATTTACATCCATTATTACTGAAAACATATATTTTAATTTCATATATATATGTATATTATAGGACAACATCTGTCTGATGAGACAAATTTATAGAAAACAATTATTTTTTAAAATTTGCATCTTTGCAATCGTTGCAAGAATTGTTTTAAATCTATATTAGCAGTACTTTGAAGATATAAACAAAATATGAACTTTTGTGTCATAAATTGACTAAAAAACGCAACAGTAAGGAGTCAAATCAAAATAGGTACTAAGTTTATTTTATTATATTTTATATATTAATATATATATATATTTTTTGTTAAACAAGAAATTGTGCCAAAATTAAAAAATGAAAAAATAAATTAAACATAAATTAAAAAGCATCGCCATAATGGCGGCAAAAATTTAAAAGTCGCCATAGGCGTCCTATGCTAATACTGTCGTGCCTGGGAAATTATGAAAACTGGATCTTCGAACATGAATTTTATTTTTTGAATGATTTGGGGTAAACTATCATTAGTGCTTCACCCCCCCCCCCCCCACACACACACACACCAGCCCCTGACAAGAAAAAAAAAAAAAACTTGGTTTGGTTTCTGAAAAAATAGTTTGGTTTCTGACGAATTAAAATTTATACATTGAATGGTAAAATTGGTATATGTCTTATAAGTTTGAAATTTTAAAGGAAAATTAAAAAAAAAAAAAAGAAAAAGAAAAGAAAAGAAAGAAACTACGGATATTTCGCAAGGGTTTGCTAGAATATTATTTATCCTTTATCTACGGAATTATGAAAAAGGTCAAAAATTGATTTTAAAATATATTTTTTTAGTTATTTAAGAGAATTATTTAAAGATATGCATTAAAAATGAAGTACATCCCCTCATCGTAGTAATTAATGAAGATTTTGTGAAATAGTCCTTTTCTGTAATACTAGTACATAGAGGTATAAAAAAGATATTTCGACCTCAAAAAAGCATAAAAATTATTTATTTTTTGTGTTACTTGTAATTTTTCTAAGATTGCTGGGAAATTCATGAAGTAATATACACTGTAAAAATAGGTTCTTAAAAATAAGTATATATTGTCTCAAAATAGACACAAAACAATGTATTCTTAAATTTGAAAACACATGTACTCATTTTTGAATATATTCACATGCTCAAAATGAGGTTGACCAATAAGAATCCAATATCCCCATGTTTGACATGTCAATGTATTCAAAAATGAGTACTTGGGTTTTCAAATTCAAGTATATATTGTTTCGGGGCTATTTTGAGACAATATATACTTATGTTTAAGAACCTATTTTTTACAGTGTAGGAATTACTTGTAACACACGTAAATATCTTGAAAAACAAAAATAGCTGGAGTACTCTATAAATTCATTTTTTGAACAGAAAATGCGACATGTAACGTCTAGTGCTTTGTAGTGAATTTAAGACGAATTATATAGGTTCTATTCTGATAAATATCTCTTTGGCATATCTTCCATAAATTAGATTTTATAGTCTTTAAAAAGTAATGGCAATTTAATGTAACGTGGGTAAATAAAAGACTGAAAAGGAGTACGAGATGTAGAGAGGCTTAAAAAAATTACGTACATTAAAATTTACTTTCTTGTAATATACGAATGAATATAGTCAATTAAATGATGTATTAGAAATGTTTTGAATCTATAAAATTTACATGTTTTTTTATTTATATTTTAAGAAAATGAAACACATTTAAACAATTTGAAATCCATCGCATTACATAAGAATTTAATATAATTACCAACTTTTAAAATAAATATTAAATATAAATATGTTATACAATAAAAGAAAAATGAAATAATTATCCATTCTATTTTGTCGAAATTTTTTTATCTTTTACCCAATGTCTTAACCCGATATTCAATAAAGTTCCACAAATCCACTTAAAAAAAAAAAAAAAAAAAAAAAAAGAAAGAAAGAAAATTTTCTTTTAAATAATAACGTATTTTGGAACTCCTAATTCAAAAGTCGAACACCCACGACTTGAAATATAAAACATAGATAAGTGACAGCTTGAAACATTAGAAAATTTCAGAACTACAAGTTTTTTGTTGTAATTAGATATATACATATGTTTGAAGCATCATACTATACCATTTTTTGTATTGAATATCGTTATGCAAATACAGTGCCTTTTATTTTAACCACTCTTTTCCATTTCTCTAAAAACAATAGAGGTTAACATCTGGTTGCACATGCTACGTTTGTTAATCTACAAACACATGAAAACATTTTTATGAATTTTCTAAAAACACTTTTTGAAAGACATTTATTGTCATACTTCTTTTGAGAAAATGTTTTCTTCATCTATAAATCATGAAATCATAAAAGCTTTCTCTCTTTTTATTTATTACTTTGGATGTAAAAGGGAAAAAAAATAGATGCACATTTATATTATAGAATTATGTAAAAATAATAAATTAAAACGCATTTTTTATACAAATGAAACTTATGTTTTACATTGTAAATCCTTGTAGTAATTTTTTCCCGAATTAACCCGTACACTTTTAAATATATGCATACATTTTTTCAAATTTATTTCCATTTAATTTTTATATAAATTTTCATACTTTAGGTAATTTTAAATATGTTTATACAATGAATAAAACACTTTTTTTCTGATAAAAATAATAAACAAATGTGAATTCTCTCATATATATATATATATATATATATATATATATATATATATATATATATATATATATATATATATATATGTATATATATATATATGTATATATATATATATACAGGGTGATCAGTTTAATAGAGTACCGTTGGTTTTTCTTATTATCCTTAAATCTGACGTATGTGGCAACTATTCTAACACTAATGTATAATTTTTTTTTAACCTTGTTTAAGTGTGGGAGACACTTTCTAACACTGTTGGATTGTTACAACTTTATTTGTGAGGTAAAACATAAATGAAGTAAAACACAGTGTTACTTAATCCTGTGATAATTTTGTTTTCGAAAAACATAATTTAATTCAATTTTTTTACATTTTCATTCCTGGCAGAACCAAGTTTTTTGACATAGTTCACAGCTGAAACAGGACACTTTGGTCCCGCCGTTTTGGTCCCGCCACTTTGGTCACGCCATTTTGGTCCTGCCGTTTTGGTCCCGAGATAATTTTGGTCCCTGGCCATTTTGGTCCCGAGACATTTTGGTCCTGAGACATTTTGGTCCCTCTAATTTTTTGCTATTTTTTAAATATGTGTCAGTTTTTTAATATGATAGCCTATTTGTTGATAAGAGAAAACTGAAGTGCTCTTAAAATATCTTTAATTAAGGAATACCTTATAGATGAATACATAAATTTTTGACATTACGATTTCTTTCTAATCATTGAGATTCGGAGAATTTTGTTCTGATTTTTTACGAACATTTTTAATATATTTAAACTTTCGTTTAATGTTATTGCACTTTCTTTTCTTTTTTTTTTTTTTTTTTTTTCTCATTTGATTTTGATTTAACTTACTTTAATTGTAATTTGATTTTTAATTTACTATTAGTGACAAAATTTTGTGATTTTAAAAGTATTGTTAATAACAATAGTAATTTCTAGTTAAAAAAGAATCCCCATTTGAATATATTTATTGATAAAGTCTGAATTAATTTAAAAATAATAAAATACATTTTTTTTTTTTTTTTTAATGGGAAAAAGAAAAAATAAAACTCTGAATATTAAATATAATTTGCTTTTAGTGACAGAATGCTGTTGCTTTCAAAGAAATAATTATTGACCCGCTTCCATCATAGACTTTTCTTCATAAGTATAAGCTTGTGATCATTTAAGAAATTTTTGAATTTCCATATGAAGTTATTCATATATATATGTGTGTGTGTGTGTGTGTGTGTGTGTGTGTGTGTGTGTGTCTGAGAGAGAGAGAGAGAGGTGTTTTATTCGATTTGGTTGTGATTTAATTTTCATCATTAATCTAAGAGGAAATTGTTTCAAAATCTGTGTTATAATAATAATAATAATAAAATGCGTGTTTGTTTGTCCATGATATTTAATTATGTGAACCATGTACGAGCATATATGTATATAAATTTCTTTTCTTTTAATTACAAAGATTTTATTCTAAAAATGAAAAAAAAATTAAGTAGCCCAATATTTAATCAACTGTGCGCATTGCAAGCATCTAAGTTTGTAAAATGTTGATGCACAATAGTTTACCTTTTTAGTTTAATCTTATGTTTAAAAATAAATAAATAAATATAGATATATTATATCTGTATGACTAAAAACAATTCCCACATTGAAATCTCTGAAGTACTTGGGATTCGTTTCACACCTGTTTCTCTAACAGACATTAAAAAGGAAATTCACTGTTTGGTTTCGGCGCATTTGAAAAAAGAAAAAAAAGGGGGGGGGGAGCTTTTAATCGAAATTTTCTTAAACAATATTGTAAGGGGTTATAAGGGAAGAAGAATGCATTTCCAATTCTGTGTGATGTATAACTGTTTTCTGTGTTTGACAAATGTATCCGGATTGGCATTTGTCATGTGGCATTGACATTCATTTTGACATTGATTCATGTTTAGCAGACCTGTACAAATTAAATCCCGAGATCATTATTTAGATTCCTCATATCACTTTTGTAATTAAACTTTAGCATTTAGAGGATGCTTGTATAAAGCATCGATTTCCTATAAATTTTGTGTTCAAACATTGTAAATTTGAATGTGATATTTAAGAGCCGCATTACACTGTTTTATTTTAAAAACCTTGTGTTTTATTTAAGCTAAAATTTTTAGGACTTTGACAAATTAACAATACTTAGATCTTCGCTGATATCTAATATGTCCTATAGTTGCATCATTTTCAACAAAGGTTGTATATATTAACCCTCCAATTGTAAAAATTATTATTAGTTCTCTTTTGACCGAAGTTCCCTCATGCATTTGCTGTCCTTTTTCCTTTATCGTACAAAGAAAAATTCTAAATCTCAAAATGTTAGACATTTTTTTTCAGTTTTATTTGTTACTACAACTTTCTGTTGCAAAATAATATTAATAATAATGATGATGATGGTGATAATAATTTTAACTTTTCCTACCCCCTTGTTTTCAAGTCAAATGACAAGAATTCGAAATATGAAAAAATAATTTCGCATTTTTTTTTTTTTTTTTTTTTTGTAATACTTTGATTATTCCTGATACCGGGACCAAAATTTCCTCGGGACCAAAGTGGCGGGACCAATTCGGCAGGACCAAAGTGGCGGGACCAAAACGGCGGGACCAAATTGTCATGTACCCGTTCACAGCATGACGATATTTATTCAGTTATGATATGTTTTAATACATGGATGTTTGCAGGATCTCTCTAGAAAAACCTATGAAATGATAATGTAAAAATTATAATGGTAATCTAAATATAAATGTAATGTAGGAATGATAATGTAAAAAAAAAAAAAAAAAAAAAAATTTTGTTTTTCATTAATAAAATTATCACATGATTAAATGACATTGTGCGTCCCCATTTCTGATACAAATAAAATTGTAATAATCACCTCACAAATAAAATTGTAACAGTCCAACAGCGTTGGAAATTGTCTCCCACACTTAAACAAGTTTCAAACAATTATACTTTAGTGTTAGAATAGTTGCCACATTCGTCACATTTAAGGGTGAAAAGAAAAACCAACAGGTACCCATTTAAATTGATCACTCTGTACTGATCTTTTTTTTTTCTGTTCTTAGACCTTACAACTGTTGCTTAAGAATGCATTTTTAAAATATTAGTAGGTATTTAATTATATATTTTTTAAATAGAGCAATATTAAAACATTAATAAGGAACACACATAAAACGTGTAAAATATTTTGTTGCTGTACATAGCATTTTGAATGCAGTATTCGAAATTATCAGTGCGTATTTCAGATGATATGATTAAACATGGGATCATATAAGTTGAAACAGCAAATTCATCTTGAAGCACTTTGCGTATAAACATACCATGTATTGCATGCATTGTGTCTGAAAACTATTTAAAGTTTGAGAAACACATAAAATTGCTGAACAACAGATTTTTTATGATTTTAAATAACGAAAATGTAAAATTATTATTATTTTTAAAGACTTTTTCGTATTTATTTATTTATTTTTATTTTTATTTTTATTTCATGTAATAAGACATGCTTTAAAATATATGTTTTGCTCAATTTACAAATATAATATTGTTGATTGTCTATGGTAAGAATGAGATAAGTATACGCTCAGTAAACTATACGGAATATATATATATATATATATGTTGAAACCTAATTTTGCATTAAAACAACTCATGAAAAGGATTTTCTTAACACCAACGTGTAAAAAAATATGTACCTTTAAATGTTTTGCCTTGAACATGTGTTTAGAATGAAATATCAAAATGAATATACTCTATAGATATTAATGCATAATATTCATGAATTCTTTTTTAAAAATAAAATCTGTAAAAAAATGAGTGGTTGTTTTTATAACTCTTATAATATATATACATAACGATTTAAAACTTTAAAGAAAGCATACAATTGTGCATTACTATATATTTTACTTTTAATTTATCTTCGAATTCATGGAATATAGAAATAGATATCAGCTTGTTTTTAAGCCATCACAAACTTTCAAATCAGTAATTCAAACATGTACTCCTTAATGCTTGAATCATACGATGCTTAATTAGAAAGTAGAAAATTGCTTTTCTCCGTAATCTAACAAAATAGTAAATTATTCTTACCAGTCATTTATTATTCCAAAAGAAAAACAAGTCCAATTGAATCAGATTATTACACATAATTTATGTCGATACTTTTGCAATTTTGGTTGGAATTAATTATATACGAACAGGTAAAATACCATAAAAAAAAGTAAAAGTAATTGTCACATTTGTTATTCAAGATATTTTTTCCGTGTCAATAATAACCTAGAAATATACTTTTTTTTTTCCTTTTACGAATGTCTGGGTCTGACAGTTGGAAAATATAAAGGAAAACATAAAAAAAAAATAAATAAATAAAAATAAAGGAAGAAATATGCAGGGAAATGAAAAAGAGGAAAGGTTTGCAAAGGAGCTTCTTACAGATAAGTATAAATTGATTTCTTGAAATAATAAGGTAAAAGAAAATGGATTAAATGTGACTAATAAAATATTCATTCCGAATAATCCTTTTTTTTTTTTTTTTTTTTTTTTTTCTTTTTATAATTCTTTTTATATTTAATACAAGTAATAAAATTTGTAGAAAAATTGTATATCTTATTAGATACGCTTTGTTATATTTCCAAATATAACTAGATGATATTTTTTGAAAAAAATATATATATATATTAAGTATAGTTCAAAGTTTATAACTTTATGTTTTTAATTTTTACTTATTTTCAGATTTTGGGTTATTTTCTTTTATTTTTCTGTTGTTTTATCTTTTTTAAGCAAACGAAAATTAAATATTTACGTAGTAATATACATATATATATGTGTGTGTGTGTCTTAT
The DNA here is from genome assembly GCA_963930645.1 of Salticus scenicus. Classification (NCBI taxonomy): domain Eukaryota; kingdom Metazoa; phylum Arthropoda; class Arachnida; order Araneae; family Salticidae; genus Salticus; species Salticus scenicus. The sequence continues at coordinate 113,794,927 of OZ005652.1, read as the reverse complement.
TACTAAAACACTTCGGTTTTCTTTTTATTATTTGCGAGAATGTATCATACACTACATTTACATAAATGACCGGACACTTACGATTTCAGATGTTTATTCAAGTATCTCAAAAAGTACTTGACGAATCCTCTTCAGACTTCAGGAGATTAAATAACATGTTACACCTCATATACAGTGCGTTCCATGAATATAAGTGCACCTTTTCCAATAACCAGAAATAAAATTTTTAAATTTTCAAAAGAAGGAATGCGACTTACAGTTATTGCATATGACTAACGACTGAATAAGGTGCTTTGAGCAAGTATGTTTAGGCTCATGCAAGCTTATGTAATGAATGTTTAAGCATTTTGTTATTTTTCACTGTTTTTCGTTTGTTGCACGAAATTAAACGCACTCTGTATTTTGCGTTTAAAATTTAAAAGAGCTGCCGGAATTAAATTAAAACACAAATAGTCGTGTTGCTAAAATTCTCTAAAATCACTTTTAATGCTTGAGTGCAAAATTTACAGAGTTTGTACAGGATGGCAAGAGCAAAAAATTTGACAGTAGATGAGAGGATAAAAATCGACTTTATGCGTGGTAAAGGCTTTAGCAATCGCGAAATAGGGCGCTGAATTGGAGAGTGTTTTGCGGAATGAGAGTGTTATGCGAAATTATATAAAGAAAGGAGCAAATTATGGGGAAAAAGCATATAAGAAGCGAACAGGAACGCTCACCAGTTACGACAAATGTCGAATATGCAATACTGTAAAGAATAAGAATATTTCCTGTGCGAAGATAAAAGCTCAATACAAGCTGGGTGTTCATCGGACAACCATATGGAGAGCTATCAAAGCTGCAACATTCATTAAATTTCAGAAAATGAAGGCGAAGCCACCCCTCACTCAAAGACACAAGGATATGCGGTTGGAAAGGGCAAGAAAATGGATTCTAAATCGACTTAATTGGGAAAAAGTAATCTTCTCAGATGAAAAAAAGTTTAATCTCGATGGCCAGTACGGATTTCATAGCTACTGGCACGATATGATAACCGAAGAAATGTACTGTTCAAAACGTCAATCTGGAGGTGGGTCTTTCATGGGCAGCCATAGGTTTTAAAGGGACTTTCGAATTAGAGTTTGTGGAGAACAGTACGGACTCTGTAGATTATGTCCAGATGCTCGCAAGGAACCTCGCCGTCAAGCAGTCAAAAAATCTGGAAGAAATTATATTTTTCAGCAAGATTGTGCATCTGTACATACAGCACATATCGTGAAAAAATGGTCCCGTGACAATAAAATTAAAGTTCTGGATTGGCCCTCAAAAAATCCCGATTTAAACATAATGGAGAACGTATGGGGTAATCTGGTTCGCCGTGTTTACGCAAACAGAAGGCAGTTTAATACGAAAGATGAACTAAAATCGGCAATTCTTTTAGATTGGAAGACGATCAGATTGGATGACCTCATGCCACTATATCAGTCAATGCCAAGGCGTTTACTGGCTCTTCTAGAAGTCCATTGTTGCTTTACAAAGTATTAGATATAGTATTTGTTACTCAGTTATTTATTTTTTACATGTGCGTTTAAATTCATGCAACATGTATATTTTTCATAAATTCAATAAAATTATTTTCTAAAAAATCATATTGGTTTTTCGTTGTTTTGACTCGTAATTTCATTTCTTGAATCATACACATACAGTTTGCATTAAGTGTCACATAGTCATATTTTTTTATTACTCTTCTATACCATTCTAACTCTTAATGCTAAGGTGCGTTTATATTCATGCAACGCACTGTATTTCAACGAAAATTTAGCTCAGAAAATAAAAGGGGTACGAATAAAAAATTAAATAAAGATATTTTGGATTACCCTGTAAATATTAATGCTCAAAATGCAATCTAGCTGTAGTATATGGTTCTTTCTTATAATCTGTATAAAGTCTCATGAGTATACCACATATATTACTGGACATATAAATATTTCTTTAAAAAGTGGCACTTTTTAACACGCTTTTATTAGCTTCACCTGAATGTATGTTTGTATGTATCAATGTATGTTTGTAACCGCTTTGGGAACAAACAAAAAATCTATATTGTAAAGAAAAAAGACGTTTTCTACGTGAACGCTGTGGCTGTGAAGTAAAGTTCCGCGCTACGAAACTAATGGTCTAGCGTTCGAGCCCAGTAAGGGGAGATTTTTTAAAAATCGTTTTTGTTAAATTCTAAGTTATTTTAATTAAAGATTTAAATGTATGTAAATATTATGGTGTGTCATTCACACGATTTTCTCTTACCCTGCATTTTAATACTAAGATAGATATTTTGTGCTTTTTAGTTCACATTTCTATAAAAGCGTGTTCTTTAATTTTTTAAAACTATAATATTATTATTATTAACTATAAATTCAGCGCAAAGCCATTTTCTGTAAATTTGACACACAATATTAGGCACAACTTACTGTAATTAGAATGCAAAAATATTAAATATGTAGTGAAATATGAGCATTTTTACTAAATAAGTTTTAACTGCAACGGCGCAAGCTTAAGAGAAATTTCATTTGCATAATATAACATCCGATAGTATTGAGTTACGTACAGGCTGTTCGCACATTTTTTAGACGATTTTATTTCGCAGTAAGAAAAAATCGTTTGCATGGAGAATTTTATTTTCACAACAGTTATATTTTTGGAAGTTTTATTTATCTTCTGATTTTTATAATTTTTGTTTAGATGCAAAAATGCGCTTTTAAAATGGCAGTGGATGGAAGGATAGGTTTCCACTCTTTCCAAAGACAGTTTTTAGTGAAATCTTTATGAAAAGCATTTATCAGGAGAAAAATGGAAAAATGTTGCAACAACAGATGAATCTTGGGTCTATTTAAGTGGTTGCAATAAAAAAAGATCAATTTATTATCACAAAAGTGGAGAAACAAAATTTGCTACATGGCTCAAAGCATCAACAGAGAGTTTTTCTAAAGGATTTATGATTGCCACTGGTTTTTTCATACAAGCGCAAGATAAAAGCAAAAAAAATGTGACAAAAATGTCAAAATCAACTCTAAATACTCTCAAGAACATATTTTAATTCCAATTTAAAAAATAGAAAATCCAGATCTTTATCCACAATGCTATCAATCCGTTGAACTGCATCAAGACAAAACAAGCAGCCACACATCGCAATCCGCAATTGCTTTTCTAGAAAAAAAATGCATTAAAATGCATTTCAGCCAGTACGTTTTACAGCGTATTCCCAAACATTTTCATATTTATTTAATTTATTACTTGTCCCCTTTATTTTTTTCGGAGTATAACTTTCACTGAAATATATGAAGTGTAGCATGCTACGTACAGTCCTGAAGTTCCAAGATGAATCGTTAAGTACATTTTGAAAGATTTAAGAAAACGTCTGAAATCAAAAATGTCCGGTCATTTATGGAAATGTAATGTATTGTTACAAAAATGAAATAATTGTGTTTATTTTTGTATAAATTCTTTCAGAGACGCTTAGTAAGTTGATAAAATGCTAATTTTGTGCATTTCTAGTCGTTTTAGCATTAAAATAGCCTAATTTTTCCTTAAAAACACATTAAAAAGCTCCAATAAGGCAGGTAATGGTTTTGGCGCCAAATTTGGCGACTTTTCCCCTCCTTGGCGATGTTTTGGCGACCTTGGCGAGAAAATCCTTATTAGGGATATACCAAATATGGAAGCTCTAATCTCACTAGCTGATGAGATACGGAAATTTCTGGAACTTTCATCACTTTTCTACAGGGGTATATAAGGGCTATTTCTTTTTGCCAAAGCAGACAGTTGAGTTCAGTCTCAGATCAGAGTCTGTCAGCTTGCATTGCTTTGAGCCTCTTTGAAAGAGACTTGCTTTGTGTGTTATTGCTATACAGTTTGTACAGTGGATTTGCTATTGACAGCTGTTTTTAGTTCCCCATCATACTATAGGTATGGGGAACTTAGGTAATCGTGAAAAATTTCGACCTCCGTTTTTTGACTTTTTTATACGTTTTCAGGTGTGAGGAATCCGAAAATGACAAAATGTGTATGGTGTCTGTCTGTAGGGTGTCTGTTAGTGTGTCAGTGTGTCAATCCGTTAGTGTGTCAGTCCGTTAGTGTGTTAGTCCGTTAGTTTGTTAGTCTGTTAACACGATATCTCACGAATAAATGATCGCAGAGAGGTCAGATCAGTTTTAAAATATTACTTTCGATACTGGAAAGAACCCTAATTATTTGCAACATTCGAATTAAAAAAACTTCGTAAGTTATGAGAAATTTACGATTTTCTTAACATGGGAGAATAGGACAAAATTTTACTTGAACGTGCATTAAATGGAAACTTTTTACATTAAAAATGTTGGACCAGTTTTAAAATATCATTTTTGATGCCGGAATGAACATCAGTAACTATAAACATGCTACTTTGACCATTTCGCAAGTTATTGAAAATTTACGAATGTCTTAACATGGCAGTATAGGGCAAAATTTCACATAAACGTCAATTTTGAGAGATATTTTCATCGTAAATATGTCAGACTACTTTTGAAATATTATTTAGAACACTGGCATGACTATTAATGACTATGAATTTTCCAATATAAAAATTTCCTAAGTTATTGGAAACTTACGAATTTCTTAACATGGCAGAATAGAGAAAAATTTCACATAAATTTCCATTTTGAGGATCATAAATACATTAGACAACTTCAAAATTACATTTATGATATTTGTTTGAACATGATTGAATACAAATATTCTAATAGGAAAATTTCGTAAATTATTCGTAATTTACGATTTTATCAACATAGCGAAATTGTAAATTTTTCATATAAATATAAATTTTGTGAATTATTGCATTGGAAATAGTAGCATGAAAACTAAACAACAGAACTGGCCCTGATAAAATAAATTAATAGATTAGAATAAGATAAATATATTGAAGTGAACGGTGGATAGCCTATTAGGCGGGGATTTCATTCTGTCACTGTATCAAGCTTTGGTCAAATTCATTTCTGTAACATGATTATAATATGTCTCCCACTAGAAATTTATGAGAACATAAATATGATGGGAAACTGAGCAGAGTCCACCTATGCCACCTAGTTTAAGCTGTGTTTACTGGTTGAATTGAAGCTGATACTTGGTTTATAGACCTGTATTTTTCTGGAACTTTCTGTGAATAAATTATTGAATTGTTGTAAGTTTCGCCTTTCATTCTCGGGCAACTCACGAACCCCCAATTACGCAACATTTCTGGTGTCAGGAGTGGGGTTGTCTGTGAATGGTTATAACTAGAGCTATGAAGCAAGAGATGAAGAAACTTCTAGAAAGCTTAGCTACCCAGATGAATGAAATGAAAGCAGGACAGGAAAAGATGGAAACTGGATTGATCGAAAAAATGAAAGAAGGACAAAGAGAGATGAAAGAAAGTATGGAAATGGGACAAAAAGAGTTGAAAGACAGTTTGGGTTAAGAACAGGGAGAAATTAAGTCAATCCAAGAAAAAGTTGAATGCAATCTATAGGAGATGAAGAGAGAACTTTCGGCAGTAAAGGAAGTGGTGGAAAGTAAATTATCGGATATGGAAAGCAGAGTAGATGGAATAGAAGAGAAAGTTTTGAAAATAGAAGAGAGTTTTTAAGAGAAAGCTATAAAGATAGAAGAAAATTTTATGAAAGTAGAAAGAAATTTTGAAGAGAGATTTATGAGGATAGAACGGAGTTTCGAGGGGAAAGTAAAAGAAAATTTTGATCAGAAACTGAAAGGAAGGTTTTCAGAGATAGAAGGTAAATTGAAGAGAATAGAAGAAAATCTTGATGAAAAGTGGATGAAAAGTTAGAATCCATGCCCCAGGAAATTGAAAAGAAAGAGAGATGAATCCAGAATCAGGAATTTAGTAAGCTATCTACCGACGACGGCAGTTCCTTCTGGCATGTATATAAGACGCAGTTTTCCATTGTAGCTGAAGCTAATGGCTGGGACTCTACCGCCAAGTCACTCCACTTAGCAGCAACATTACAGGGAGATGCAGAGAAATGCAGAGATACTGAGAAATGTTTCTAAAGAAGAAAGGAACGACTTCGAGGCTCTGACTAGAGTACTGGAGCTACGGTTCGGAGAGAAGTGTTCTACGGACTATAGTCGCCTCCAGCTAAATTCCCGTTACCAGAAAACTGGCGAAAATTTGCAAGAGCTGTCAGCGGACATTCAGAGACTGTCACACCCAGCATTCTCAGACTGTCATGCTGAAACTCGAAACGACTTAGCTCTTCAGTACTTTATCGATGCTGTTCGAGATCCAGAAATTCAAAAAGCGCTGAGACTCTCCAACATCAGAGACGTAGAATCAGCTTCAGGCTATGCACTTAGGATAGAAGAAGCCCAACAAGCCTCCCGTAAAGACCGCCATACCATAAGAGCAGTCTTATTAAACGATACAACTGCTGATGAAAATGAAATGAAGAGAAGTCTCGCAGAGATCTTAAAGAGATTGCGCAACCTGGAAAATAATAAGGAAATAATAGATCGGAAGATAAAGTGCTGGGGCTGTGGAGGGTATTGTCGTGTGAAGACGAACTGCCCTGTACGGCCAACTAAACAAAATCTCCCGCCTTCACCATCCCTGCAGGGAAACTCGGAGAAGGCCATCTCGCGGGGCGGAGGTTTCCTGAAATTAAAGAGCCCCAATTCACAGTATTTCATGTTTCCTCTATGAGTGGCGGCGATAATAGACTTTACGTTTATGGCCAAGTTAGCAACATCACCTGCCGTATGATTCTGGATACTGTAGCCAACGCCACCATCATTAGAACGGATTTGGCTCAAGAACTAAAACAGAAGATCATTTTGACGCCGCCCTGTGTTAAACTCTAGACAGTGACCGGAGAAGAAGTCAAAATACTTATGTGGAAAAATGAACTTGACCATTACTTTTGGAAATGACAGTTACTATCATATGACATACGTGGCAGATATAAGAGATCCTGTAATCATTGGAATTGATTTCCTGAGAAAATTTAACTTTAAATTGGACATCAAGAATAATGAACTGCATTCAGCCAATTTGCCAGATAACAGCCAAGTCTGAAATTCTCATCTCTCCACACACAGAGGCAATAGATTCAGGAACACCTCCTACCAAGCATTACTTCCGCTATGGACTGATTGAATACCCGTATATAGACAATAGCCCAAGAAGTGTTCTGGTAGCTCCATCCCTAGTTGATCTCTCAAAGAGTGCTACTCCTGTGAGAGCCGCAAACATAAGCTATAAGTTCCAGGCAGTGAAGAAGGATGCGGTGTTAGCAATCTGCACTCCTGTTACATGCATCAACCGTCCCACGCAATCAACCGAATCCAAGTCTTCTGAGAAAATTAACAACGGAACTACTCAAGAATGCAGAATTAGGAAGTGAAATGAGGTGTGCTGCGGAGAAGCTACTCCAAGAATTTAAAGAACTTTTTTCTCGAACACCTCAAGACATCGGGAGAACGAACATATCCCAGCACAGAATTGATACAGGAAATCATCCTCCAATCAAACAACATCCAAGAAGACTTCCATTTGCTAAACAAAAAGAGGTCACTGAACTTCTAAATGAAATGAGGCACAAAGACGTCATCGAGCCATCAACGAGTCCTTGGGCCTCTCCCATTGTACTGGTGCAAAAAAAGGATGGCTCAACAAGATTTTGCGTGGATGATCGTCGTTTGAATGACAGCACGAAGAAAGACAGTTACCCTCTTCCAAGAATTGACGACACATTAGACACACTTGCTGGCAATAAATGGTTCTCGACTTTGGATCTGAAGAGCGGTTACTGGCAAGTAGAATTACATCCTGATGATCATTAGAAGACTGCATTCACCACGCGACAAGGACTGTGGCAATTTAAAGTTATGTCATTTGGATTATGTAATGCACTTGCCACCTTCGAACGCGTGATGGAGACAGAGCTAAAAGTACTTTCCTATGAAGCCTGTCTTGTGTATTTGGATGATATTATCATTGTGGGGCGCACCTTTGAAGACCATCTAAAAACATCCGAAATGTGCTGGAGAAACTCAGAAAGGCTAACCTCAAATTGAATCCATGCAAGTGTAGCTTGTTCCATCGTGAAGTGAGCTACCTCGGCCATATCATCTCTGCCGAATGTGTGAGAACTGAGAAGATCTCTGCAATCGAGAACTGTTGTCGCCCTGAAAATGTACACCAACTACGAAGCTTCCTGGGGTTATGCACTTGCTACAGGAAGTTTGTCAAGGGTTTCTCAAATAATGCCAGACCACTCCACAGGCTGACGGAAGCCAAACAGAAGTTCCTGTGGACAGATGAATGGGAAAAAGCGTTCAAGCGACTTAAAGAGGCCTTAACATCATCGCCTATCTTGACGTATCCACAGCCCGACAGACATTTCATACTTGATACAGATTCCAGCCATGAGAGTGTCGGTGCTGTTCTCTCGCAGGAAATTGATGGTCAAGAACATGTCATTGCCTATTGGATTAAATGTCTGTCTAAACCAGAGCAAAATTACTGTTCTACCAGGAAAGAGCTACTCGCCATCTTAAAAGCCATAGAACATTTCCATCATTACCTCTATGGCAGAAGATTCCTGCTCCGGACTGACCACGCATCTTTAACGTGGTTGCTACAGTTCAAGAACACGGAAGAACAGATTGCCAGGTGGATACAACGCCTCCAGGAATATGACTTCGAGATACGTCATCCTAAAGGCATTCTACATGGTAATGCAGATGCCTTGTCACGGAAGCCCTGCTGAGAAAGCTGAAAGTACTGCTCTAGAGCCGAACAGAAATGCCTGCCGATAAATCCGGTTGTCTGCCAAGTTACTGTCGCAACTCCATCAGAACAAGATCCCGATCCATGGAGTGACGAAGAACGTAGACAAGCCCAGTTGAAAGATCCTGACATAAAGCCAATATTACAGCTGAAGGAGACGACCAGCAGGGCCTGGCAGGACATTTCCAGGCAGGCCTGGAAATTTCCTGCCAGGTCCTGGAAATGTCCTACTCGGTCCTGGACAGGCACGCCTGTCCAGACCTACCTGGCAGGACACTTCCATATTTAGTCCCATTATGAAAAGTTATTGGGCACTTTGGGACTCTCTTCATATCAGAAACGGCGTATTATACAGAAAGTGGGAATCTGATGATGGGAAAACCTTCAGATGGCAGATTGTATTACCAAGATAAAAAATTCTAGATGTTTTAGAAAAACTGCATAGTAGCTCTACCGGAGGCCATTTTTGGGTAATGAAGACTCTGCAGAAAGTTCGGGAAATCTTCTACTGGTGCAAGACAAAGGAGGACGTGGAGAAATGGTGTAAATCCTTTGATGCGTGTGCGGCACGTAAAGGCCCGCAGAAACGAAGTCGAGGGAGACTGCAACGATGTAACGTGGGAGCACTATTTGAACAGATTGCACTCGACAGCTTGGGTCCTTTGCCACAGTACTCCAGTGAAAATAAATACACCCACGTCGTGATGGATTATTTCACCAAGTGGCCTAAGGCATATCCTAATCCTGATCAATAGGCATGCACAGTTGCGGAGGTCTTAGTGCAGCAATGGGTGTCAAGGTACGGCACGCCCTTACAACTTCATACCGACCAAGGTACGAACTTTACCTCTGCTGTTTTCAAAGGACTGTGTCAACTACTCGGCATTGACAAAACCCAGACAACACCCTTACATCCACAGTCGGACGGCATGGTCGAGAGGTTCAACCGTACCATCCTGAATAACATATCTCTTCTAGTATCAAGGAACCAACAAGATTGGGATTTGAAGTTGTCATTGTTCCTGCTGGCTTATCGAAGTGCTGTCCATGAAACCACCGGTTATACTCCAGCCCAGATGCTGTTTGGACGTGAACTTCGTCTCCCATGTGATATCCTGTTTGGTTGTCCACCCGATGCGCCTTCATCGCCCGAGGAGTACATCCAAGATCTCCAGGCACGGTTTGAGGACGTACACCACTTTGCACGGGAGCGGATTCACATGGCAACGGACAAAATAACGACAAGGTACGATATAAAGGCTACACAACATGAGTTCCAGAAAGGCGATTCCTGTTCGACGCAAAGGACTCTCTCCCAAGTTACAGTGCAACTGGGACGGACCGTACACAGGCTTAAAAAGGCTAAATGATGTTATGGTGCGGATCACTAAAACACCTTCATTAAAACCGAAGGTGGCTAGACAAGTACCAGGCTAGACAAGTACCACAATTAACGGTAATATTAAAATTAAAAATGTAAATACGGGTAAAATTTGCACAAGCGTAATGTAAATATTTGTATATAAATATTTGTACATATTTGTGAGTTTCGTAAATATTTCTGTTTTGATTTATATTTGATTTATATTTGATTTATATTTGATATTTTGATTTATATTTCTGTTTTTCCGTTATATGCAAGATTGTGTAAATTAGACTGTGTAAATTTGTTTCGCCTCTTGACCAAGGGTTGCACTGCCCGGGACGTGCTGTCCTTTGGAGTGGGGCAGTGTTACAAAATTGTAAATAATTGTGTTTATTTTTGTATAAATTCTTCCAGAGAGGCTTAGTAAGTTGATAAAATGCTAATTTTGTGCATTTCTATTCGTTTTAGCATTAAAATAGCCTAATTTTCCCTTAAAAACGAATTAAAAAGCTCCAATAAAACAGGTAATAGATTTGGCGCCAAATTTGGCGACTTTTTTACGTCCTTGGCGATTTTTTTGGCGATCTTGGCGAGAAAATCCTTAATAGAGATTTACCAAATATGGAAGCTCTAATCTCATTTGCTGATGAGATACGGAAATTTCTGGAAATTTCCATACTTTTCTACAAGGGTATATAAGGGCTATTTTTTTCGCCAAGGCAGTAAGTTCAGTTCAGTCTGAGATCAGAGTCGGTCAGCTTGCATTGCTTTGAGCCTCTTTGAAAGAGATTTGCTTTGAATGTTATTGCTATACAGTTTGTACTGTGGATTTGCTATTGACAGATGTTGTTTAAGCTGTGTTTACTGGTTGAATTGAAGCTGATACTTGGTTTATAGACCTGTATTTTTCTGGAACTTTCTGTGAAAAAATTATTATTTTTTTGAAAGTTTCGCCTTTCATTCTCGGACAACTCTGGAGCCCCCAAGAGAATATGAAGTAACATTTGTTAACTATTATTTAAATGAATGACTTTTTAATTTAACCTGAACGATTTACCTTCAGTGAAATGTCCTTTATGTGTATTCGTAAAATACAATTATATATATATATATATATATATGTGTGTGTGTGTGTGTGTGTGTGTGTGTGTGTGTGTGTAATCGTAAAATAAAGTTTTTTATTTTTCTATTTTTTATTATTTTTCAACTTAATTCTTCAGCATGTTTTCTACTATATTCTTTAGATATATAAATAGTGAACAGATGTATGGTATATATATACATTTATTTAAAATGCAAAACCTAAAATATTAAAAACCAATAAAAAGTTTATAATAGTTATTATTATTGACATCAAATTTAATAATTCATTTTTCATGCATTGGGCGTGTGTCTTAAAAAAGAAATCCTTGTTTTAAAATAATAAAAATTAAATAGTTCAACTTTTTTTTTCCGTAAAAATTCGAATCAAGATTAAAACATAAACGGAAAATAAATAATATAATGAAAACTAATATACTGGAATATGGTTCCTATTACAAAGTAAGTTGAAAAGTACGCGATAATTACAGGTTTTATAGAAAATGAATATTAGATACTATAGTTTTATATTATTATTATTATTACTAGCAGGCTTTGCCCGCTTCGCTGGACATTAAACTTAAATGAGTTCTCAAAATGCCATATCTTTATTAATAACCTAAGTTCTCGCTGTGAGTGGTAGAGGTTTTCTCGCTCGCAAAGTGAGGAGTCTGGGTCTCCACTGTCTTCGGCACAACTTACCCACTTCTTACTTCCCCACCCTCAGCGGGTGAGTTCGAAGTTTTGCAAAATCCCACAAATGTACATAATGCGTACACTTAATCAATATCCACACACCAAAATTCGCCATTCTAAGATAATTCAAAGCGAATTCAAACGGAAAAACATGTTTTTACACATGTTTATTGCCATCCGACTCCGAGAAGGGGAGGGGGGATTTCGAATTTCGTGAAATGCAGTTACAATAAGTGCCGGATGCATACAAACAATTTACGCACCAAATTTCGTGACCACAGAAGTCATTAATAGACAGTATTATAAATAAAAATAAAAAAAATAAATAAAAAATAAAAATTATACAGACACGACATTAATTCATTATTTAAAAACATGAAAATCTGACATTGACAGATTTTAATTTAGTGCCAGAGGCCTACTGCTAAACTTGTTAATATCGACAAATTCTTCTTTAGTTAATTCGTGACGATCTAAATTCCATGATAAAGTTTTCATTAAATCAAACCAATGTGTTTTAGCTGCAGATATTGTAACAAATAACGTTGGAAGTCCAAACTGTCTTATGGCCGCAAAACAACGTTTTTTCTATTTTTCCCAATGAGGGGGGGGGGGGGTGTGCCTTGGGGGGACTCATGTCAAAGGTGTGCCTTGGGGGGAACTCATGTCAAAGTTGTACCTTGTGGGGGACTCATGTCAAAGTTGGGCCTGGGGGGGGGGGAATCATGTCAAAGTTGTGCCTTGGGGGGGACTCATGTCAAAGTTGTGCCTTGGGGGGACTCATGTCAAAGTTGTGCCTTGGGGGGGGGACTCGTGTCAAAGTTGTGCCTTGGGGGGGCCTCATGTCAAAGTTGTGCCTGGGGGGACTCATGTCAAAGTTGGGCCTTGGGGGGACATGTCAAAGTTGTACCTTGGGGGGGACTCATGTCAAAGTTGGGCCTGGGGGGGACTCATGTCAAAGTTGTGCCTTGGAGGGGACTTCATTCAATAAATCCCCATTCAATAAACCGACTGAAATAGGCCCTTAGCACTATTAAGAGTGTATTATAAAAATTCGACAACGCTGTACCGACTGAAATAGGGGTACCTTGGGGGGGGGACTCATGTCAAAGTTGTGCCTTGGCGGGACTTCATTCAATAAATCCCCATTCAATAAACCGACTGAAATAGGCCCTTAGCACTATTAAGAGCGTATTATAAAAATTCGACAACGCTGTACCGACTGAAATAGGGGTACCTTGGGGGGGAGTCATGTCAAAGTTGGGCCTGGGGGGGGACTCATGTCAAAGTTGTGCCGGGGGGCCTTCATTCAATAAATCCCCATTCAATAAACCGACTGAAATAGGCCTCTAGCACTAATTAAGAGTGACCTATAAAAATTCGACAACTGTACCGACTGAAATAGGCCTCTAGCACTAATAAATACAAAAAGCACAGCTTAAGTATCGGAACCCTTTGGTGACTTTAAATATTTTAAGCCATTTTTGCGATGAACTGAATTGGCTATCTCAATTGTGCAATTAAAGATCTTGGCGAGAAACGTCCGAGCTACTTCGGTGCCGAATTTCAAATTTTGCCAAAGGGATCCAATACTAAAGCTGTTCCATATCGAATCTTGGTTGAAAACGGAAAAAGGGTAAAATAAATTAGAAATATCAGACCTATATTTATAAATCTGATACCGAATGAAAGGGGCGATTTTGCTGAATCCTGGGGTTCAAACAGTTTTTCGATGCGACAATTAGATTTTTATAAAATAACTAAAGTATGAAATTTAAGTGGCAACGGAAAAACGGATAAAGGGAAAAATAAATTAGAAATATCGGACCTATCATTACAAATTCAGTACCAAATGAAAGAGGTGATTTTTCTGAATCCTGGGGTGTAAACAGTTTTTCGATACGACAATTAGATTTTTTAAAATTAACTAAAGTATGAAACTTAGATGGCAACACTTCATTTCAATCTTTTCATAATTTGTAGTGAAAATCACGCGAATACAAAAGTCTTTAATTTAAAAATTTATTTTTATATTTCATTTTTTCATTCAAAGCATTTTAGTGAAAAGATATTTATGGCGCATGCGCAGGCGTTTTTTACCCACAATTTAAACACTAATTATAATTTTGAAAATTTCTATATATATAATTTCAAGTTGGGTGAAGACCTAAGTTTCTGCCAAGCGCTGTTGAATTCCGTCCATCCATTCTCGAGTGATGCCCGGACAAACGTGTTTTAGTCTTTTACCCCCTAGGGGGAACGGGGGGGAATTTCCGAAAAGTTGATAGATATAATTTCAAGTTGGGTGAAGACCTAAATTCCTGCCAAGCGTCGTTGAATTCCGTCCAGCCGTTCTCAAGTGATGCCCGGACAAACGTGTTTTAGTCTTTTACCCCCTAGGGGGGGAACGGGGGGGAATTTCCGAAAAGTTGATAGATATAATTTTAAGTTGGGTGAAGACCTAAATTCCTGCCAAGCGTCGTTGAATTCCGTTCAGCCGTTCTCGAGTGATGCCCGGACAAAAAAAGCGACATTCGGACACGATGACATACACACAGACACACACACACACACACACACAGGCAAAATTTTCTGAAGTCATTTTCGGCTTTCATGGGGTGTGAAACGTGAAGATATCGCAAAATTTTTCGATTCCGACAAATTTACAGACAAAACTCTGATTTTATTAATATAGAAGATTGTTATTGTTGTTGTTTTTGTTGTTAACATAATTATATATTAAATATTAGAACAGTACTTGACTCTAGATAAATAAACGCAAGAAAAATAAACAACGTCCTGAACGAGGAAGGAAATAACAAAATAACTCACTTTAGTATACCCTCCCCAAACAGCAAATAATTATTGGCCGAACTTCGGCCGAATGTCCACGTTTGACTATTTTTCGTTCAAACGACCTCATTTCCTGACGTCGGCAAGAAGTTCTATATGTCCGCCCGGTAAACCACCGATCGATCATCGGACTCAGCATTTTTAAAACAACCCTGATGCTTTTTCTCCCTCTTTTCGACCATATGATTGTCTACTGATTACTTAACGACGCTATATGATGTCATGTGGATTATCTTACGATACCATTTCTAGTGCTTTACAATGTATTTTTCTTCCTTATTTTTAACCAAATAGTTGCCTGCCGATTATTTATTGACGTTATATGATGTCATGTGGATTATCCTGCAATATCATAATGGTTTCGACGTTATATGATATCGTGTGGTTTACTTAGCGATGTTATTTGTAAATGTTTTAATGAAATTTTCATGTATATTCATTGGATTTCATACCTTTTAAAATGTCGTAGCACGTATGAAATATGAGTTTGCTTCTGTTAATCACAAGTTCTTAAACTTCCTAATAAAATTACACAAAAATTTATGCGGTGTTTAAGACTTATTTCAGCTTTTTTGAAAAATTATTAATTTAAGATTCTTAATCAATTACAAAAAAACCTGCACAATTATTAATGTAGAAGAAAGTTCAATAATTTTCCACGACTTGTAAGATAAATTAAATTTTATTTATTAAAAATAAATTAAAATATTAAAAATAATTAATTAACTGAATTATTTTTGATAATTTACTCATTAATTTTTAAAATTTTTATCTGTCTGCTAACTAAAATCACAGAAAAAATTATTTAATGTGAAAAGCCTGTTTTAGCGTTTAAAATTTTTAAAACTAATATTATTAATTACAAAAAAAAAAAAAAAAAAAAGTAGGATAATTAAAAAGCAAAAAATCAATGTTAACATGACTTGGTTTAGAATTTACATATTAACATAAAATTTGAATCAGAATTTTCCAAAACAGTATTTTCCAAAATAAATTAAATATATAAAATTCTCTACTATAAAGTAAGTAAAAATATTTCAAAAAAAAAAAAAAAAAAGAAAAGATAAAGAAAAAAATATATATTATATATATATATATATATAAGAAATTTTGAATACGTCAATAATTGAAAGCAATGAAATTATTAAATTATCTTAAAGATTAAAATTTTCATTTTTAGAAAGAAAGAAAAAAAATAAAATGCGTTATTTTTATTAAAATGCAAATTATGTGTTAAAACAGGAAAATTTAGCACATGAAAATTATAAATTACCTTACGAATCTTGAAATAACATTGAAAATTTTCTTTCTTTCTTTAAATTTTGCTATTTTTCATTATAACTAATTAAGTGTATTATTTTTAATTTTTACAAAACCTTATACAATCTTTAAATACCACATAGCTTTTTGTATAATTTTAAGAAGAATTAAAAAAAAAAAAAAAAAATGTAAATAACACAAAAAAATATATGAAAGTTTTTATTAATTAATCCTTAAAAGTAATAAAGTGATTTAATTATCCAAAAGATTTTAATTCATTCTTAATATTTAAACCCTAAATTAAATTATCATATGATCAAGAAATGGCATTGAACATATTTGCAGCATTAATTAACTATGTATTTTTTAAATTATTTAAAAGTATCAAATTTATAATTTTTAAAAGTTTAAATAAATCTTAAACATTATACATTTTTTGTGTAATTTTAATAAGAATAAAAATAAATTGGGATCAGCAGAAACAAACTCACAATTCATACATGCTATGATATTTTAAAAGAAATGAAAAATCACAATGAATTGAAAACAAAAGGTTTTATACCTTAATTATATTCATATCCAATATATCTCCAATAGTATCCAATTTAAAATAATATATGTACCTCCCATTAAACCTTTAAAAAAAAAAAAAAAAAAAAAAAAAAATGCCATAAACCATTACTTTAGAATTTCTTATTTTCTAAAGGGAATAAACAAAATATTGCTGCATAGCTTTGTGGGGGACTGAGATTCAAACTTTCAATGTCAAGTTAAAGAGGAGTGTGAAAAATAATAATGACCTTGGCACAATAATAATACGCCAAATTCATTCAAAACTATCCATTTCCTGTTTGGTATTCGAGACAGGGGTCATCTTTACGATTCAATCTGTGTTTCTGTGGTAAATAGTATAAAAATGTGCATGAAAACTATCAAGATTTTTTTTTCCTTATTTCGAATAGCATTTTATGAACGCAATATATTCACAACCATAAATATATATATTATTCCAAAATACATTATTACATAAAGTTAATAAAGAATTTGGACATTAAATATATATATATATATATAATTATTATTTAAAAAGATTAATACACACACATATATATATATATCTTTTATTATGTTATCATATTGATAATGAAAAAAAAAATCTTTTTACTCTGTTTTAAAGCGAAATTATTACTGATTCCTATCTATGTCTAGTTATTTCAAATAAAACTTGTACACTACTTTATCCTAATTTATTTAGTTTTAGTTGAATAAGGACTGCAAAAGATTCTTGACAAACATTGATATATTTCTTGTATGTGTTTTAAGTGCTGAAATTCACGTTATTATACTTTCGCATAAAGAAATAAAGCAATTATCTCTCTTTCAGCTGTTGTTTTTATATTATTATTATTATTATTAATTCTCATGAGATGAAAGCACTTGAAAAAGCACTACAAACATTCATGCTTGAACGGGGTTTAAACCCGGAACATGGCGCTTTAAACATTCGCATAGCAAATAGCTATGCAATATAAAAAAAAAATAAGTTGTAAAATGCAAGAAAACAGATGATGAAATGTCAATATAATCCGCAAGAACCTGTAGTCTTGCGGATTATTCGATATATGAATACTAGCAGGTGTATATATATATTTAGTATACACATATAGCGCTGCTCGATTTGAAGTAATGCTTAAAAAATTTTTGAATTAAAGAAAAAATAAAGCAAAGAAAGTATCAGAGGAAATTAAATTAAAACCTATTAGCTTTATAATATTACGAACTTTGTTATTTCTATTACCGTTCAGTTTTAGTATTAAAATTACTTAACGGCCCTCTTCACTTACCGTCGCCGGAATCTCGAGCCAATGTTATTCTATGGAAAAAATTTCTTTACAAATAACGTATTGACTAATACATATTTTTAAATTCTGTTTTCACATTTAGAAAATTTTCAACTGTTAAATTGACGCACCTTTTTCAAAAATGTATTTTTTAAATTTTTAATATTTTATCTTGAAATTGCAAAATGAAAAAATTTCACATATTGAAAATTCGTATTTTGCAGCTTCAAAATAAAATATTAAAAATTAAAAAAATATTTTTTTATAAAAGGTCCGTCAATTTAACAGCTGAGAATTTTCAGAATGTGAAAACAGAATTTAAAAATATGTATTAGTTAATAAGTTATTTGTAAAGAAAAAATTCCCATAGAATAACATTAGCTTCGGCTTCCGGCGGCGGTGAATGAAGCGGGCCCTTAAACGTTAAAATTGAGAGAAATATTGAATGGAATAAACTAAAAGCAGTAGAATGAACCCCTACATGTACTATCTCAATAAAATCATAATTATAACAATTCGAATTCATTGTGAAAATTAATTAAAAAAAAAAAAAAAAAAGAACTACACATAAACAATTAATTTAAATAAAAAATACAAAAAATGTTTGCACGTTCTTTTTTTTTTTTTTTATTTCCGACATACAAAGTCGACATAATATATTCACTTATTTATTTATTTTTGGCATCAATTTATTTTTCTTTTTAATAATTTTAAAGTTAAAGTGGAGTTTTTATTTAATATCTTTTCAACTAATTATCTGATTGAACTAAAAAATACTATGTTAGCTAGATTTTTGTCCTTATTAATAAATGTACCACTTTTCATAGTTATCAGTTGAATGATTTAGCTTAGTATAGCAAACTAAAAATCGGTACAGACTGATAAATTTTCAGCTTTATACATATAAATATCGCATAATGAACGGCAGGAATGTACTGCGCATTCACCATTACATAATAGCTTAAGAATAAAAAAAGTAAGTAATAATTTTCGTCAAGAAATTAAATTTTGAGCGCAATAAAAATGTTATGTTCAGAATTCGCTTTCATTAACAAATGTATAGAGTATTTGATGTATATATTTCTGTTCATTACCAAATGTATAGAGTTCTGTTTTAGAATAAGACAACGATTCATCATATCATTATTTTAAACCAAAAGGATTTTCTGAAATAATATGAAAGATCGGTTTTCTACGATAGGGATCTAGATTAAGAGGAATGTCTGAGGAGGAGGTCTTTCTAAGGCGTCTTAACCCCTTACATATTTTTTGCTTTTAAAATACTGATGTCGCCGGTTTAAGATTTCCTGCACTGACATAATTCAGACATTTTGTGGAAATTTCTACGGAGAAAAAAATATCCTCTATTTTAATGGATTTTTTAAATTAGGGTGTAGGTACTTAAGATTCAGGCAGATTATGTATGAGAAGGACGTAGCCCTGGATAAAAAGCCATAAGTGGGAGTCTTTCTAAGGAATCCTAGTTCTCATTCACGCAAGTTTCAAAGAAAATAAAAAAAACTCCGGTAGGCCGACGAGCACGACTTTGGATGGAACTCAGGATCTCTCTTTTATCAGTTTGGAGAGCATAGCATCTCGGCCACTGTTTATAAAATAAATCCAAATTGCTTCTTTGAAGAAAAATCTTTTGTTTGTATTTATACCTTTGTATACTCTTGGCATTTAAAATTGAATATTAGAAAATGAAATAATGTTGTACGAACATTGTATGATTAGATTTTTCGTTTTTAAATTTATCTCACTCATTAAGTTGTATATGTGTGTACAAATACAAATTTTAACATGTGTAATCGCATAATGCTTAGTAAATATTGTAAAATAAATAAGTAATAAATGTTTGCAAATGGGAACAGAGATATTATATATATATATATATATATATATACATAGAAAATAAATACGTCATTTAATATAATCTTATTTTTTTAATATTTTATTATATATATATATATATATATATATAT
Organism: Salticus scenicus; assembly: GCA_963930645.1. Lineage (NCBI taxonomy): Eukaryota > Metazoa > Arthropoda > Arachnida > Araneae > Salticidae > Salticus > Salticus scenicus. Next base: position 113,775,055 of record OZ005652.1, on the reverse strand, counting down.
AACAATAAAAAAGAGGTTAGATAAATATTTATATGCTTATTCTGCTTATTGATCCATATGATCAGACTTAATATCAAACTTATATTACATTTCTTATTGCAAATATTTGACCCTATAAATATTTCTTTATAATAGTAATAAAACATAAAGAAAAATATATAAAAATAATTATTTTTACAGAGATTTCATTCGAAATTAATCATGTAAATATATTAATCGTAATTCAAGCCTCGAACTATTTTTAAATTCTGTAGACTGTTGTTAACCCCCAATAGGAGTTTCAAATGGCTAAAAGCAAACAGCAATTATATCTTTCCCTGTAACCTTAATAGCCTCCAATTTCTTACGATGTTTTCAATAATCTGTTACTTATCGCTTTTGCTATTTTGCCAAGACACGTAAATTATCGCCGAAGTGAAAGCGAGGGTGACATTTGTCCGGAAGTGTAGCAACACGGGGGGTAATTCCATGAGCAAGCGGGGTGTTTAAAGCGGGAAAAAATGGTTCGAATTCCGCTCTCCCTGGAGTATGGGCCGACATCACGCATGAATTATTTATCGACTAATTGATATGGCACATTATTTGGATATTCTATCGATGATTGCTTTCGAGGCCAGTATAAGACACCGCTCCAAAAGATCGGAACAAGTTCTTGAGAATGTCCTCAAATGATTACCAATCATTTCCCAACGATTCTGATGAGCGGCCAATGTAATTTCGATGTCCTTTGCTATCTGGGTCATCAGTATTTAAAATAAGCTAAAATAAAGTGTTTCTATTATATATCTATATTAATAAAATCAGAGTTTTGTCTGTAAATTTGTCGGAATCGAAAAATTTTGCGATATCTTCACGTTTCACACCCCATGAAAGCCGAAAATGACTTCAGAAAATTTTGCCTGTGTGTGTGTGTGTGTGTGTGTGTGTGTGTTTGTCATCGTGTCCGAATGTCGCTTTTTTTGTCCGGGCATCACTCGAGAACGGCTGGACGGAATTCAACGACGCTTGGCAGGAATTTAGGTCTTCACCCAACTTGAAATTATATCTATCAACTTTTCGGAAATTCCCCCCCGTTCCCCCCCTAGGGTGTAAAACACTAAAACACGTTTGTCCGGGCATCACTTGAGAACGGCTGGACGGAATTCAACGACGCTTGGCAGGAATTTAGGTCTTCACCCAACTTAAAATTATATCTATCAACTTTTCGGAAATTCCCCCCCGTTCCCCCCTAGGGGGTAAAAGACTAAAACACGTTTGTCCGGGCATCACTCGAGAATGGCTGGACGGAATTCAACGGCGCTTGGCAGAAACTTAGGTCTTCACCCAACTTAAAATTATATCTATAGAAATTTTCAAAATTCTGATTAGTGTTTAAATTGTGGGTAAAAAACGCCTGCGCATGCGCCATAAATATTTTTTCACTAAAACGCTTTGAATGGAAAAATAAAATGCAAAAATAAATTTTTAAGATAAAGACTTTTTTCATTCGCGTGAATCGCACTACAAATTATGAAAAGATTTAAATGAAGTTTTGCCATCTGAGTTTCATACTTTAGTTAATTTTAAAACATCTAATTGTCGTATCGAAAAACTGTTTACACCCCAGGATTCAGAAAAATCATCTCTTTAATTTGGTACTGAATTTGTAACGATAGGTCTGATACTTCTAATTTATTTTCCCCTTTTTCCGTTTTTCCGTTGCCGCTTAAATTTCATACTTTAGTTATTTTTTTAATATCTAATTGTCGCATCGAAAAACTGTTTGCACCCCTGCATTCAGAAAAATCGCCTCTTTCATTTGGTACCAAATTTATAAATATAGGTCTGATATTTCTAATTTATTTTACCCTTTTTCCGTTTTCAACCCAGATTCGATATGGAACAGCTTTAGTATTGGATCCCTTTGGCAAAATTTGAAATTGGGCACCGAAGTAGCTCGGACGTTTCTCGCCAAGATCTTTAATTGCACAATTGAGATAGCCAATTCAGTTCATCGCAAAAATGGCTTAAAATAGTTAAAGTCACCAAAGGGTTCCGATACTTAAGCTGTGCTTTTTGTATTTATTAGTGCTAGAGGCCTATTTCAGTCGGTACAGTTGTCGAATTTTTATAGGTCACTCTTAATTAGTGCTAGAGGCCTGTTTCAGTCGGTTTATTGAATGGGGATTTATTGAATGAAGGCCCCCCAAGGCAGAACTTTGACATGAGTCCCCCCCCACAGGCCCAACTTTGACATGACTCCCCCCCAAGGTACCCCTATTTCAGTCGGTACAGCGTTGTCGAATTTTTATAATACACTCTTAATAGTGCTAATGGCCTATTTCAGTCGGTTTATTGAATGGGGATTTATTGAATGAAGTCCCGCCAAGGCACAACTTTGACATGAGTCCCCCACCCAAGGTACCCCTATTTCAGTCGGTACAGCGTTGTCGAATTTTTATAATACACTCTTAATAGTGCTAAGGGCCTATTTCAGTCGGTTTATTGAATGGGGATTTATTGAATGAAGTCCCCTCCAAGGCCCAACTTTGACATGAGTCCCCCCCAGGCCCAACTTTGACATGAGTCCCCCCCCCAAGGTACAACTTTGGCATGAGTCCCCCCAAGGCCCAACTTTGACATGAGTCCCCCCCAGGCCCAACTTTGACATGAGTCCCCCCCAAGGTACAACTTTGACATGAGTCCCCCGAAGGCCCAACTTTGACATGAGTCCCCCCCAGGCCCAACTTTGACATGAGTCCCCCCAAGGCCCAACTTTGACATGAGTTCCCCCCCAGGCCCAACTTTGACATGAGTCCCCCCACGGCCCAACTTTGACATGAGTCCCCCACAAAGTACAACTTTGACATGAGTTCCCCCCGCAAGGCACACCTTTGACATGAGTCCCCCCAAGGCACCCCCCCCCTCATTTGGAAAAAGAGAAAAAACGTTGTTTTGCGGCTATAAGACAGTTTGGACTTCCAACGTTATTTGTTACAATATCTGCAGCTGTACAATATCTGTAGGCCTCTGGCTCTAAATTAAAATCTGTCAATGTCAGATTTTCATGTTTTAAATAATGAAATAATGTCGTGTCTGTATAATTTTTATTTTTTATTTATTTTTTTTTTAATTTATAATACTGTCTATTAAAGACTTCTGTGGTCACGAAATTTGGTGCGTAAATTGTTTGTATGCATCCGGCACTTATTGTAACTGCATTTCACGAAATTCGAAATCCCCCCCCCCCCTTCTCGGAGTCGGATGGCAATAAACATGTGTAAAAACATGTTTTTCCGTTTGAATTAGCTTTGAATTATCTTAGAATGGCGAATTTTGGTGTGTGGATATTGATTAAGTGCACGCATTATGTACATTAGTGGGATTTTGCAAAACTTCGAACTCACCCGCTGAGGGTGGGGAAGTAAGAAGTGGGTAAGTTGTGCCGAAGACAGTGGAGACCCAGACTCCTCACTTTGCGAGCGAGAAAACCTCTACCACTCACAGCGAGAACTTAGGTTATTAATAAAGATATAGCATTTTGACAAATCATTTAAGTTTAACGTCCAGCGAAGCGGGCAAAGCCTGCTAGTATATATATATAAGAGTTATTTATAATAGAAATAGGCGGAATGTGGGCACGCGGAATTATAAGTTATTAATATATATATTTTATAAATATAGATTTTACTTGCACACAAAAGTTTTAATTTCTATTATTACAGCTGATAAAGTATTGAAAATTACTGACATAAAAAGAAAATTCACGCCTAATTTAAACTAAAGAAATATTTTTAACAAATATTTCTTTACCTTTTAAACTACAATATATATATATATTTTTTTTTTTACTTTTTTTTTTTTTTTTTTTTTTTTTTTTTTTAAGCAACAATGTTTTCTAATGCAATATTACAAAGATTTTTTTTATAAGTATATTATTAAAATTTTTAGAGTTTTCCGGAGTGTGTGTGAAGATTTCTTTTCTCTTTTTATTCAGCTTCTATAATAAATAATTTATTTAAAATTCAGATCGCAACATAATCTTCATTTGAAACGCTAGAAGTTTTCTCATTTCCTTCGAAATAATTACGAATTCATGATAATACCATTTTTCAAGACATTTATATTTTTTCTCTTTTAATAGATAGAGACAATAATGTATAACAATAATATATATATATATATATAAAATTTTTAAATAATGGATTACAATAGCAGACAAAAAAACTAAATTTAAATAACACTTTATTTATTTATTTTCACTTTAATTTTTTATTTTTAATGCATAATTAAAATATGCATGTTAAAGTAAGTTATGCATGTTCAAATATAAAAAATAAAATAAAATAAAAATAAATAAATAAATAAATAAATAAAAACAAAGAATATCTCTTTTCCTTATAAAATCTGAAAATATTTAGTAATCCGTTAACTTTTTATCAGGTTTTTTTTTTTTTTTTTTACTCTAATATGTATGTATACACACACACACACATATATATATATATACTAGCTGACCCGACAAACCTTGTTTTGTCATATAAATTATTTCTAGAGAATATTTTGCTAGAAAAAAATAACTAACTTATTGTAAGTGTGTAAGGATGTGGTATATAAGTGGAAGATGTATGGAGCGCTGTGAACGGTGAAAGAATATAAAAATAACAAAACACCAATCATTTATTTTTTTAATTCATTAAAATTGATTCTTTAAAATTATATACATATCGCAACTTATAACAATATTACTAAAAAACAATATCAATCCCTTAATGCAACAGAGTGTACAATATTTTTTGTTATCCCATCTTTCGCCTATACAAACAAACTGGATGGTTTGCCCACTCGAGAGCCACATATAATTGTCCGTGTGAAAAACATAATGTGCTCAAATCTAGCCACAGACCGACATCGTTTGGCCCTGAGACTTATTGATAGTCATTGCAAATGCCAATCTAATTGGAAATTGAGGGCGTTTAAATTGAATTGGCACATCTGTGGGTATAATAGGGATTCGCAGTAGTAATATATTTTCACCTCGGAATTTGTCATTTAAAATGATGGCTTCGATAACATTTTTCATTAATTTTTTTATGACTAATCGCGTGCCGTTGCACAACCGTGGTGGGTTCAAATTACGAAGCAAAATAACCGGAGATCCAACCTTCAGTTGTAAAATATGCGGTGGTATGCCTGGTAAATCCAATGAGTTTAAAAACTTTGTTGGATAATTTACAGCTTCGGTTGCATCGTAAACTGTATCATTAGATTTGCATGACAACAAGTCTTCTGGTAACAAATGTTGTATCTTGAGATTCAATTCGTTGACGTCCACATTTTTTGCTGCTAAAATTGCTCTTTCTGCCAGCCACTCATGATTTGTGTATCGTCTGTGTACATCGGGAAATATCAGGTCAATAAGAGACTCTTGAGAATCAATGATTGTGCAGAAATCGGTCGGTAATTTTGTGCATCCAGTTTCATCTGTAGCAACTTTTCCATCGCCGATATCTAACAATTGTTTTGAGAATGTTTCAGCGGATGGATCTTGAAGCTTTTGAACGCACAATTTTACTTTCAGTTGTACTTTTTTCAACATTACGCCACAATGACGATGATTTTAAGCACGCGTTGATCTCATCAGCGTATGTTGAACGCGGAATAACGGGAAGTGCTTGTCTGAAATCACCTGAAAAGAGTAACAGAGTGCCGCCAAATAGTTTGTCGTTGTTTTTTATATCTTTCAATGTCCTGTTCGACGCCTCAATCGAATGTTTGTGTGCCACAGTGCATTCATCCCATATAAGAATTTTACACTATTTCAGCACTGTGGCCATGGACGATTGTTTTTTTATGTTGCACACTGCGTCTGGTTTATTTTGAATATTTAGTGGCAGTTTAAATAATGAATGAGCTGTTCTGCCTCTATCCAATAAACTTGCCGCAATGCCAGATGATGCAACAGCCAATGCGATGCCATTATTTAATCGTATTTCGGCGAGAATTAGCGAAATAAGGAATGTTTTGCCAGTTCCACTTGGTGCACCCAAAAAAAAAAAGAATTCACCTTATCCTGCCTAAACTGCGAGCATGATGCGGTCGTAAATGGTTCTTTGTTCTTCATTCATTAGTGAGACATTGCGAGCAACAATCGCTGCCATTTCTACAGTATTGTATTGTAGTTCACGATTCAATTCAGTGCCTATTATTTCAGATGCATTTCGATTTGTTGAATGCGTACCGAAATGACTGAGTGGTAAGCTGGCAATGATAATGCAAAGATCTTCAATAGCAATCAATGCTTCATTGTACATAGCGTCACTGAATACTATCGTTAGATCGTTGCACCGTGAACGATGTTGATGCAATATATCATCAGTCATTGAATCTTTGTGATTATCCCATAATGTCTCTGCTCGGGCCGGGAAATATGTCGACAACACTATAGCGAATAGTAGACGAATTTGTTTTGCTGTACATTTCAGTCCTACTTCAGCAAGCATACACTCCTACTGGTTGTCGTCTTCCAGCAAGCCGAGTGCAAGGCATGCATCTTTATACGTTGGATACTGTTGTCCATTCACTTTACGTAAATCTTGAAATGACTAAGGGCCGATGACATTAACCAATAACAGTCGAAGATAAATCACTCAGTCTGCCTTGGATTGACTGTAAATACTCGTCCCAAGGTGTTTGATTTGAATAAACCGGGACATGCATCAATCGGCGTGCCTTGCTTGCGGGGCATCCATTTTTTTGTTGGAGCCCATGTGAAATTGCGTGGTACTTCTGAATAGAGTAATGTCCGTGCAAAAGCACCAAAAGCATCCGCACGATTACACAATTCAAAAAATTCGGTGAGTGTAGATTTGGTGGATTTATAAAACGATCAATAGCTGTCTAGCTCGTGAAATATACGCGCTGGCCATTTTCAAGATGGACGGCTAAATGAAGAACTGCTGGATCCCGTTCATGAATTGGGAAACCAAAGATACGCCAAACAGCTTCATTGGAGCTGACGTACCGGCCAATTTGGTAAAGTGTTATTTCATCGTTGTTATTCACCGGAGGAGCATTCACATTGGTATTTTCAACTCGAAATACAGCCATATAACTGCTTTATTCACATACTTGCAAATGTATTTGATGCTCTTCACTGAACTGCAGAACTGAACATTAATATGAGCATTGAATGTTTTGCCCAGCAGAGGCGAATATGGGACCACCCAACGGTTATCAATGTCAATATCTATGTTGTTCACATAGATGACCGCCATAGATGATAAGATTGTCCGCCATTATCGGGATTTCTTCGACGATATATTGGATATCCGTCAACATTTGTGATCGTGAAATTTTTCGGAAAACTTTTAGTACATTTTCCATCTGCACAAATAATAATGGCCTAAAAATTCATTTTTCATTTTAACATAAAATAACTCCGTCGGATATTGACGAATTTTTTAAAAGAATATACCATTTTAACTAATTTTAGCATTTTAACAATCTTAACGTTGAAAAAATATTTTAAACACTTACGGTTAAAAATTCATTTTTCATTTCAACATTAAATAAATTCTGAAATTGTGTTAACGATTCTAAAATATTAACTTTGAAAAAATATTTTAAACACTTCGTAAGATACGGTTACGATTCTAAAAATATTAATTTTGAAAAAATATTTTAAACACTTCGTAAGATACGGTTAAAAATTCATTTTTCATTTCAACATTAAATAAATTCTGACATCGTATTTACGACAACTCACGCCATCTAGGTGGAAACGTTGTTGAAAGAGTTGGTTAAAAATTAATTGAGAAAGAACTAATTAAGTTACAACTTTCATTTGTAAATCTAAACCATTCTCGAATCCACCTGAAGACACACAAAAAATTTCATTAAACTCAGTCCAGCCGTTTAGGAGGAGTTCAATGGCATACACACGCACAAAAGAAATATATATATATATAAAGATATAATGGCCTACAAATAATAATGGCCTAAAAATTCATTTTTCATTTTAACATAAAATAACTCCGTCGGATATTGACGAATTTTTTAAAAGAATATACCATTTTAACTAATTTTAACATTTTAGCAATATTAACGTTGAAAAAATATTTTAAACACTTACGGTTAAAAATTCATTTTTCATTTCAACATTAAGTAAATTCTGACATCGTGTTAACGATTCTAAAATATTAACTTTGAAAAAATATTTTAAACACTTCGTAAGATACGGTTACGATTCTAAAAATATTAATTTTGAAAAAATATTTTAAACACTTCGTAAGATACGGTTAAAAATTCATTTTTCATTTCAACATTAAATAAATTCTGACATCGTGTTTACGACAACTCACGCCATCTAGGTGGAAAAGTTGTTGAAAGAGTTGGTTAAAAATTAATTGAGAAAGAACTAATTAAGTTACAACTTTCATTTGTAAATCTAAACCATTCTCGAAATCACCTGAAGACACACAAAAAATTTCATTAAACTCAGTCCAGCCGTTTAGGAGGAGTTCAGTGACATACACACGCACAAAAGAAATATATATATAAAGATATATATATATATATATATATATATATATTTCCCCATAGCTGAAGTATCTATAAGTCTTTTTCGGTTAAAAAATAAATAAATAAATAAATAAATAAAACACCATGCAAGGATGGCTGTAAACGTCAAGAAAATAAAAAAACTTTTCACATTTGTTTATTCTTTCTCTTTGAAAAAATGAGATTTAAAAGTTAAACTTCAATATAATCCTTTTAATCACATACTTAATTTGCACCTGAAGCAGTTTGTTTAGCATAAAAAGCATGCATAAAACTGACATAAAATTATTTCTCCTCTGGAGAGATAATCTCATTAAATTGTACATATATATATATATATTAGCGTTATTTTTATTTAGTTAAATTCTGTCTGGTTCAGAAACATACCTATTTTAATCAACATCTAATATTTTATGTAGAGATTGCATAATCACTTTTAATAGAATTTATAAAGGGAAATATAATAACATACATTAATTAGTTAGTATATAGAACGTATGAATTTATACATCAATAACTACAAATACATACTAAATAGAATTATAATTCATTTTGATCGTGCGTGTACAAAAGACTTTATATGCACGAAGTTTATTTATAAAAGTTAAGTTTCATATTTTAGGTTTAAAAATAAAATAAAATTAATAAATATTATTCGTTTTCTTTAAGTACACATTTTGTCTATGTTTTACAATAATTATAAATCAAATTTAAGAATTTAACGGAGACATTTTTTTTTAATCACATACGCATTGATAAAATTAAAATTTTAAGACACTGATACACATTTCGAATTAAATATATAACTCCTCATCAAAATCAACGTCACAAAAAGCAACGTCGAAACGTCTACAGTAAGAATTCAGAGTAGAGGTGTATATATTCAAGGTTCGGCAATGCATTCGATGCTGTCAATACTAATGAGAAGTTAGATTTAAATTGAAACGTCTATCATGGTTATGCATTAAATATTCTATATTTGCTTACATGTGATTTTTTTTTTTTATATATATTGTCTCCTTTTATTCATTTATTCATTTATTTATTTATTATTTACAAACCAGACGTGATATTTATCAATTTTTAATAAATGTGAAAAAAGTATTACTTTGTTATGATCTTTAATTAATTGTACATTTAGATTACTTATTATAACTGATACATGACGCGGTTGTTATCTATATTTTTATAAAAGAGTATCTCCATTCACTTGCTCACGGACTCACCAACTTTCAAAATTTACTAAGCCACTGTCTCCAAACTCGATCATATCATATAATAATTAATTTAGGCACGTTGTAAAAAGAGGTGTTCGAAAATTCAACCCTGATTCCCCCTTGGAGTGCCAAAAAGTATTTCAGTTCCGACTATCTAGCACTGCCCAGATTGAACGCATATATTCGAAAGTCTGTAGAGAAGATTTTATCAACAGAACCAAAAAAGTAGTTTCGCTGGTTTTAGAAATTTTAATTTTAACATATAAAACTACAAAATTTCTGTTTAAGTATGAATTCATTTACTTACTCTAGTTTGTATAAATCCCTCGACACAAATAATCCCTCGATAACATAAATCCCTCGATACTTTAAACTACTTCGTAGTCTAATGATTACGCATTTTACATAATTGCCGCTTTAATATGGTAGTATAGAGTCGAATTTTTTATTTATTTATTTATTTATTTTTTTTACTTTGTTGAACTGCAATTTTATAATTCACCTATATAAACATATTTACAATTTTTAGAAGGAATTGTAAGATCCAAAGAACGGGATACAGGTTTAAAGTTAAAAAGAAAGTTTTTTAATTGATTAATTGGCCGGAAAGCAGTATAAACATCATGTGGTTTAAGTAAAAAAGAAATACTTTCTAATGGAAAACCAAAGTATGGCATAGAAATATAATTTGTAAAAATTGTAAATATGTTTATATAGGTGAAACTGGCCGTACGGCAAGAATTAGACTACTGGAGCGCAGACGGTCATATAAATATTGCAACCCAAATTCTAAAATGGGAATCCATTTAATAGAAACCGATCATATTCCTGACTTCGATAATATAAAAGTTCTAAATTCAGGCTATGATAATTATAAATCACGTATTTTCCTTGAGAGTTGGCACACTGTCAGCAATCTCTACACTATCAACGAAGCATGCGCACTGACTCCTCAATATTCTGTACTTCTATAAATTTCTTGTGTATTCATGTAATGCTTGCAAGCTATTTTGTAGTGATACTGATGAAGAAACCTGGACGGGTTTCGAAACGTATAAATTTTAAATGTTTTTAAATGTATATTTTGTTTTTAAATGAATTTTAACTAATGTTTTGTCTCGTAAATAAAATAGTTTATGTTTTAACATACATATAATTGAGACGGTTTGATGTTTAAGTACGTTAAATGTACAATATGTTTCTATTTGAAATAATAAATATTTTAAATAGAAAGTACTAAACTTATCAAATTTTAAGTTTCATTACAATTTACAAGAACTAAGATCAATTGAAATTTTTAAATTTGATAATCAAAATTTTATAATAATGTAATCCTAAATTTATTTTATTTTTATTATTTTTATAAGAAAACTAGGAGATAGTAAAACTAGTTTACTTGCCTTGTGGTAATAAAAATTAGATTACAGTTACTTTCAAAGATCTTATAATCTGTAGAAAATCAAAATAACAATGTGTAAATTAAAACAAGACCTTCCGGCTTTTTCGGAAGGGTAGGTTGATTTCTTTTTCCTTATCAAGTAGCCGTCATTTTGTTTCAAAATGGCGGCTACAAATTATTAATGCACTTGGTAGAAATATTGATGTAGGCTATGCACATATGGAATTTTAAGCAAATCGGTTCATAAATACACTTTTATGTGAATTTAAAATTTTTAAGTGGCCGGCGCTAGGAAAAAAAATGGTGGGTTAAGTTGACAAATATATGAAATGCGTTTGTGAGATAAGTCTACTGTACACACATAGTTCGAATTAATTCAAAATCTCAAAAGTCATTGTGTTGAAAAATTAAGTGGCTGCCACTTCGATAAAAATGGCAGAGAAAGTTGCTCATCTAAGATATCGTTGCAAATTTGAATTTTTTTTTTTTTTTTTTTTTTTTTTTTTTTTTGTAGAAATTCTTTCAAAGAGGCTTAGTAAGTTGATAAAATGTTAGTTTCCTGCATTTCTAGTTTGTTTTAGCATTAAAATAGTCTAATTTTACCTTAAAAATGGATTAAAAAGATCCAGTAACGCATGTAATGGATATGGCGCCAAATTTGGCGACTTTTAAAACTATGGCGACTTTTTTGGCGACTTTTGGCGAGAAAATACTTATTATCGATATACCAAAGATGGACGCAATAACGTGATTGGTTCATGAGTTACGTGAATTTTCTAAATTTTTGTTGTTTGAATGATAAATCCATTTTTCAACTTTGATTTGAATTGATTAAGTATTTCTAAAGTTCCAGCAAACACATCGAAGATATTTGAAGCATAGGTTACTGTCCAACTGTGGTTTAAATCAGTGCCGTGTTTCAAAAGTTATTATTATGGCAAATTTTCAAGTGGTAGTCTAAGTGGCTGCGACTTGTAAAACAAAATAGCAAAACAACTTGCCTATCGAAATCATCCAGTACATTTGTACGATAAGTTCATTGTCCAGTTCTAGTTTAAATTAAATCAGAATTTCAAAAAATTATAATCATAAGAAATTTTCAGGTGGCACAACTTGTAAAAAAAAGTGGAGTGAGATGCCTAGCGAAATTATCTGAGATATTTGAATGATAAATCCACTACCCAAACTTGAAGCGAATTGATTCTGTCTTACTAAAGTTACCATAATGACAAATTTTCAAGTGGCCGCCACTTGAAAATAAAATTGCGGATCAAGTCATCAAGAGAACTTATCCTAGATATTTGAACCAAAAGTTCACTAACCAGCTTTTATTTGAATCAGTTTAGTATTTTAAAAGTTATCGTGATGGCATATTTTCAAGTGGCAGTGTGATTTCAAGTGGCTGGAACTTAGACACAAGATGTTGGGACAAGTTGCCTCGTGAAAACATTCAAGATAATTATATGATAATATCACTGTCAAAATTTGGTTTGATTTGAAGTATTATTTCAAAAGTTATCGTGATTTTAAATTTTCAAGTATGAGCCTGATTTCAAGTGACCGCACTTAACTTAAGATATCTGCCACTTTATTAAAAGTGGCGGATAAAGTTTATTAATAAACTTCATTGAGATCCTTATGTGGTCTGTATTTACATCACAATTCAAACAATTTCGGAATACGCATTTTACAATTTAAATTTGAAATTTTCAAGTTGTCTCCACTTGAAAACAAAATGGCGGAGCAACTTGGTTAACAAACTCATCTAAGATATTTATAAGATAAGTTATGACACTGTTCAAATTTGGTTCCATTTGGAGTATTATTTCGGAAGTTATCATGGTTTTAAATTTTCAAGTGGTGGCCTGATTTCAAGTGGTCCCGCTTAACTTAAGATATCCACCACTTTATTAAAAATGGCAGATAAAGTTCATTAATAAAGTTATTTGAGACACTTGTGTAATCTACGTATACATCAAAATTAAAAGAAATTCGCAATACGCTTTTTACAATTTGAATTTGAAATTTTCAAGTGGTCTCCACTTGAAAACAAAATGGCGGAGCAACTTGGTTAACAAACTCATCCAAGATTAAGACACTATTCAAATTTGGTTCGATTTGGAGTATTCTTTCGGAAGTTATAGGGATTTAAAATTTTCAAGTGGTAGCCTGATTTCAAGTGGTCCCGCTTAACTTAAGATATCTGCCACTTTATTAAAAATGGCGGATATAGTTTATTAATAAACTTCATTGAGATCCTTATGTGGTCTGTATTTACATCAAAATTCAAACAATTTTGGAATACGCTTTTTACAATTTAAATTTGAAATTTTCAAGTGGTCTCCACTTGAAAACAAAATGGCGGAGCAACTTGGTTAAAAAACTCATCTAAGATATTTATAACATAAGTTAAGACACTGTTCAAATTTGGTTCCATTTGGAGTACTATTTCGGAAGTTATCATGGTTTTAAATTTTCAAGTGGTGGCCTAATTTCAAGTGGTCCCGCTTAACTTAAGATATCCGCCACTTTATTAAAAATGGCAGATAAAGTTCATTAATAAAGTTATTTGAGACACTTGTGCAATCTATGTATACATCAAAATTAAAAAAAATTCGGAATACGCTTTTTACAATTTGAAATTGAAATTTTCAAGGGGTCTCCACTTGAAAACAAAATGGCGGAGCAACTTGGTAAACAAACTCATCTAAGATATTTATAAGATAAGTTAAGACACTGTTCAAATTTGGTTCGATTTGGAGTATTATTTCGGAAGTTATAGGGATTTTAAATTTTCAAGTGGTAGTCTGATTTCAAGTGGTCCCGTTTAACTTAAAATATCTGCCACTTTATTGAAAATGGCGGATAAACTTCATTAATAAACATCATTGAGACCCTCATATGACCTGTATTTACAACAAAATTCAAGCAAATCTTGCTTTAAATATGCTTTTTACAATGTCGGTTTGAAATTTTCAAGTGGCTGCCACTTGAAAACAAAAAGTCGGAGCAACTTGGTTAACGAACTCATCCAAGATATTTATAAGATTAGTTCACTGTCCAAATTTGGTTCGATTTCGAAAATTATTTCGGGAGTTATCGTGATGACAAAATTTTCATTATAGATAGATAGATAGATATATATATATATATATAGATAAACGAAGTGATTGCAATAGGTCGATTTCTAAAGAAATCAACCTAAAATAGTAAAAATCATTCGTAATAATTCTTCAAAAAAAAAAAAAAAAAGTACTTTTAGCATTTTTATGTACATGATGCACCTATGATCCTTTCATAGGTGCCAAATCTCCCGTTTATCAAGGGAGACTTCAAACCGGAATATTTTTATAGCTATTTTCGATCATATTAATCGTCGAAAATACATATAACATATTCCATTTAAAAATACTGGTGTAAATTCTGATTTAAAAGTTTAAAATGTTAGCAGCTCTGTCCTTTAAAATTTCTCTATCTATTTCACTCAATTTATCTGCAAATCTGACTTATAAACGTTTTTTCTCGTCTAGGCATTATATCAGCAAATGACAAAGCCTATATCAAACAATATATGAATAATACTAATAATAAAAAAAAAAACACATATGTTCCCAGACAAAAAAAAAAAAAAAAAAAAAAACGCTGTTGTAATGCATATTGAAAAATTGCACATTCAGATTTCCATAAGATTTTTAAATAGAAAGATTACGTGTATGAAATAAAATTAGTATAAATGTATTTTGCATGCCTATTGTTCAAGATAATTTTGTTCAGTATGTTTTTTTTAAATGAAAAAATGTCCAAAAAAAAAACTGTTAATTTTGCGAAAAACTGTATATTTCGTTTTCCTATTTAGCAGAGTTATTTGCGTAGATTCATATTATACTTTTGTGTGCTTCAAAAATAATTCTTTAGTTGAATTTATTATAAAAATATAATTTTGTGTTATTTAACAAATTTTAGAATTTTATTTTGTAATTGTACAAAATTAATTATTTTGAGCTTTCTCCATTTCATTTAAACAGTTTGCTATATTTTTGTATTGATTTTACTTTTTCTTTCTTTCTTTCTTTCTTTCTTTCTTTTTCCATTTTTTTTTTTTTTTTTTTAACCATTTGTAAATTTGTATTTCAAAAGTAATATTCTTTAATTTAACAAATTGTTGCCAAGCATATTTTGATAATATTTATGATCAGTACATAACCAAATAAGACCTTAATATAGTACTGTATATTTTTAAAAGTTTGTAAAACAAATGAACTATTCCTCGGTCCAAAATCATTTACAAGTTTATTAACTCTTCAACATACATTCATTGTAATATTGTGCATTCATCGGGTTACATTGTTATAAGCAGTTTTTTTTCTTTTTTTAAAAATCAAACTTACTAAAATTACACTGGATTACTATAAAGAACAAGAACCTTTCGTAATGAAATATTAGTTGAACAAGGGAGATAATACACGATAACAATGATATAAAATATTGAGTGAATTTCAGAAAATAAACATGAAAACAAGCTCATGTAAGTATAATTTATAGAAAAAGAAAGATTATATTAATTTTGTAGGTTAATTTTAATAACTGTAAATTATAATGTTTTGAAAGCATTTTACATTTTACATTTTATTTATTTATTTATTTATATTTTTACTTAATTTGTTGAATATTTTTTTGCAATATTGATTTTCTACAATAACAAATAATTTATATATCTCTTTAAATATTGATGTAATATCTTTTAAAATAATTTAATTGTTTTTTTTATTCTTTATTACTTTACGTGTAAATTTTTACATTAATATTGATTTTTTACTTCTTAATTACTTAATATTTTTACTTACTTATGGATAAAAAATCGTTATCATTATTTTTCCTTATCTATTAAATGATTCCTAATTTTTGTTTTATTAAACTAGTAGAAAAACAATGCTTTTTGTATGAAAAATGATGTTTTCCTTTTAGAAAAGTGCAAAAATAAATTTCCTAGTTTAAATTTATCTTTAAATGTCAGGCTTTATTTTTTAACAGAAAAAAAAAAAAACAAAAAATATTTCAAATGAAAATATTATGTAGATGCTTGCTTACATTAATTATTAAATAATATTTAATAAAAAACTTAAAATTTTTAAACTATTACAAACTAGACAGTAATGAATTTTAAAATTACAGTCCAGTTTAGTCATTATAATTACTTAAACATAAATGATATTAATTTTCATTAAAATACATACAATAATTTTACACATAAATTTTAAGAAGCGTTAATATAAACTAATTTTGTAACGTACTCGCATTTTAAAGCTCAGTAAATAAAACAATTACAAGCAAAATTTCAGGAAAATTATTCCAATTGTTATGCAGTCAGAAAGAAATTTAACTGTATTTTTTAAATTATTCATTTTGTATACTTTTATTAAAATTTTATATAAGTAATATCTTGTGATTTCAAATATGTCGCAGTGAGTGCCAACGTTATGGAAGTATGGGAACAGTAATTAGAAGGAAAATTAAAATATAGCAATAATCTGCTCTTGTCTGCTCTTGTCAGAAACAAATCCATATAACATAAAATTCGGCTATTTTTTTCATCTTAAAGGTTGGATCCACATTTAACAGCCGAAATCAAAGTAAATAATGAAATGTGGAATTAAAACGACAAACATGTGATTTCCACCATTATTTCATTCCATGTTTTTCTAAGAATAATCAAAAGCCTATTGAATGACAAAATATTGCTGTAAAATTAGGAAAGAAAATTTTGTATGGGAATAACTGTGCGTGGAATAGTAGAGGTCACATCTCAGTTAAACTGTAAATGAAATATCAATTTATAAGGGATATTCTATCTTTATAGATTATCATGTTACCTTTTTATTCAATGTTACAATTCGCATTTTGTTATTTTCGGTTGTTAGGTGCCGAGTACAACATTTCTATATTCATAGCGATATTCTTAGTGGTTTACAACCTACTTTAATTTGTAGTATCCAGTTAAAAATATAATATTGTGTTTAAAAAAAAAAAAAACTGTAGAGAGTGATTCAAAACACATTACAATAATTTAACTAATATCTTAATTTATTAGATTTAATAAGTGATAATATTGAGTGCTTGTATGTTAAATTTTAATTTATATTATTTTTTTTTATTTATTATTTATTTATTTATCTTTTATTTTATTTTTGAATAAATCTGTACTAAATTTATAGCTAAATTATATAATTTAGCTTAATTTATAGCTAAAATTAAATAAGTTATAAGCTAAATTAATTATAAGCTAAATTAATTAAAATTTATAGCTAAATTATATAATTTAGCTTAATTTATAGCTAAAATTAAATAATTATAAGCTAAATTAATTATAAGCTAAATTAATTAAAATTTATAAGCTAAATTTTATAATTTATTAAGCTATTAAATAATTTATAGTTTAATTTATATCTAAATTATATAATTTATAGCTAAATTATATACTTTAGCTAATTTATTTTTCATATTATATAATTTATTTTAGTATTTTTACTACAAATTTAATGTAAAAACAAATATATATATATATATATATATTTACGCGTTTAATATAAATGTTTTTGTTAAACATATAAATGTTATAAATGTGCTGTAAAAAGAAGCAGTACTAAATAATTCCAATGAAAATATTCAATTGAAAAAAATACAAAGACATTAAAATTAGCGTATCCGATAAATTTATATATCAATAATATTTATGGTAAAAATATCTTTCTTTTTTATGATTATTTAATGAAAGAAATTATATCAATGCTGACTTCTATCGATAGGAATATATATAAATTTAATTTTAACTTTGCAGATCTAAAGCTTTTCATATTAAGGTGAGTGGATTTATCGGCTATTGGCGTAAGGGTCTCCAAGACTTTAATGACAATAAGCAAATCAATTTGCTTTATGCAAGTTATTTGCGTGTTAGAAAAGAGATATATCAATCAAAATCAATTTACTTAGAAGTAACAACCTGTCATATTATTTTAAATGCGTATATCCTGTAATCTATTTTCTTTTAAATGTAGTAATTTTTTTTCTGTGATTTGATAATTAATTACCCAGGTGATGACAACCTTATAGATTTTTATTTTTTTTTTCTTTCATTCTTATGTGGCTACGAATTCAGAATAGCTCTTTAAAGTGTTTTTTTCTGGTAGTCTTATAACTAAAGACGTGTAAAAAATATTTGCCTAATTGTGACTTTTTTAATATTTTATCGCATTATTATTTTTTTAAATACGTGCATTTATTCAATAAACATAATTTCCCTGTTTGACCTGATGATTTTTCAGCATTTTAGAATAATTGTGAGAATTTTTTTTAATACAATTTAAATAAAAATTTAACAGGATTTATGGCTTCAGTTCGTCTATCTCTCTATGTTTTCATTAAAATAAATAATTTTAGAAATAGTTAAGTCTTAAATAAGATAACTAGGTATTTCTGAATTAAAATTGTATAATTTTTATTGAAAATCTTACGTATTGCTAGAGAGGATTATTTAAAAGGACTCAAGAGTTACTTCGTATCGGTCATGTAAGCACATTTAATTGTATATATATATATATAATACATATATATAATACTACACTAAACATCCGAAATCAGCATTAGTGACTCAGACGAATAAAGTAATGTGTTTCCTTTAGAAAATTGTATGATTAACATTAAGAGGAGGAACAAGGATGAAACTTGTCTAAATGGATGAAATAAAATTCATCCAGATAGCTGCGATTTGATTTTCTGTCGTTCTTTGTGCCTTTTGTACGTCTGTAATAATGAATTTCTGTTTATATATAATTATCTTGTAAAAGATCAGCAGCTTTGTTAACGGACATTCTATTACTTGGCTATATAAAATCTCTACAAAACACATACTAAAAATCTTTTTCATAGAAAGGCATGCATTTTTTTGTTATTTTACATATTTTTGAAACGGGCCGGGAGGGGCTTGGGCCTCAAAATTTCGGCCCGTGCCGACCTCTATCCCGACTAGCTAGAAATTTGAAACTTTTAGAAAAGCTCAAAGCACGATGAAAATGTTTTTTTTTATTACTTTCAGCCAATTATTATGGGTCCCCGGTGCCTTCGGTAGCGTTTATACGTACCTGGTAACTTTCATAATTTATTCCGGAGTACTGTTAGCTCCGCCCTTTTTTCACACCAGTATGATTATAGAGAAATTTTCTCCACTATGAAATTACGATGAAACAAGAAGAAAAGTGCTTTTAAAATATACTGTTGTGAATAAAGGACGAGGCTAACAGTACTCCGAAATAAATTATAAAAAATACCAGGTATGTTTATATGATTCAACACATTTTTTTTAAAACAGGGTACATAAAAGTTCATTTTATCTTGTAAATATTTAACGTAAAACATAATGTATTTTCGTAAATTGTAAATGACCATTTTTTTATATGTGGATTTGTTATTTACTTTTATATACCTAAATAGGGAATAAAATATTCCTGAAAATTTTTGATTTAAGGTTTTGTAAGAATTTACACATTTCGAGATATCTGTCTGTATGTGTCAGCAAAAGTTATGGTCGCTGTAACTAAACCAATAAGCATAATTTAAAAATACTTGATTTTATTTTTTTTCATCTTGAGTTAAATTTGTTCTGATTAACTTTTGTGATGCATCGCCAAACAGGTGATGATGCATGCAGCGATTAAACTCATTTATTCTAAGGCCGTGGCGAACTCCCACTTGGGGCCTACTGTCCTTAATCTATCCTCCAAATAACTTTACACTTTGATAATAAAAATAAATAAATAAAAATAAAAATAAATAAACTTGCCTAATTTTATTTTAAGATAAAAATGATATAATCAACAACCACTTCAACTTTATGTGTATATTGACGGCAGACGTCAGTGTTATGTTCCGCTGAAATAATTTAATCTTGGGTAATTTTAAGCAAAAAAAAAAAAAAACAGAAACTTTTTTAACTTTGTGTGTATGAAGTAAATTATCTTGATTGTATTTTGGTGTTTATCATCCGAAAAGTGGCGCTACTCTTCTGATTATTCCACCATTTAGACCACCTTTTAGATTCCACCATCTCAGCTTCTATTGAACATGATATACTTTTAAAAAGTATCCGTCGCTAAATTTTCCTTCTCACGTTAAAATTTGCGTGAATACCGGCCGAAAGTTGGTTCTGCTATGCTCTAATGTTTCTTTTTTCTAAAAAAGCCATGACTCAAAATTGAGCATAATAATACAATTGTTTTCCTTAGTGTATTTTAAAATTGTGTGTATATGGACTGAAAGGTGGTGTAGTTACGTTGCGAATTTTGTTTAAATTTGTGTTTGTATTGGCCGAAAGGTAGCGCTGATGCTGATATGCTGTCATTTTCTTTGTTTTTGAACAAGTTTATCTTAAAATCTAATGGGCATAGCTGCATCCTTTTTTAAATTCTGTGAAAATTACACGAAATGTTCGGTCGGAAGGTGACGTTTTTATGTTGTAAATTCTCTGAATTTTTCTTGCTTATAAAATACTGCACATCAAAATCTGTTGTGTATAAATGCACCATTTTTTCCCTACTGATGTTTAAGTTTTTGTGCGTATAAGCCGATAGGTGACGATAACACGCTGTATTCTTCTTTGATTCTGAAAAAAAGTACATGACACACTTCCGGTTATCCAATTTTCGCCAAAAATTCGAAAAATCACATGTACACCAGACCTGCCTCAATTCTGAAGTTTCGTAGTTCTATCTTTTTTTTTTTTTTTTTTTGGAGATATCCCAAGCAGCACCGAAACGTTCTCTGAACGTTCAAAAATTGTTCTGCAAACACGTTCTAAGAACGTTCACTTTGAACGTGTTATAGACGTCTATCTGTCCATCTTGAAGACGTACAATAGTACGGTTCAGAGAACGTTCAATGAACGTGTAACTATCACCATCGGTGTTATAGAAACGTTCTGAGAACGTTCTATATATACGGTCTCAGAACGTTCTAAACGGTTTTAGAACGTTTTCAAAACGTTATACACATTTTCAGAACGTTCCAGAAAACGTACTGTAAACGTTCTAAAATAGTGTAGTTAAAAAGAAAAAAAAAAAAAAAATGACGTCATTATAAAAAAAATCACCTCAGTACGAGCGTTTAGAAGTAAAAATTACATAGCTGATGACGAATAATGATACAACACATGAACAGAGATATGAATTACTTTTTTTTTCAATTCAAATAATGTTTGAGAAATTTTAACATACTTACTATTCCTTTAATTTCAACGTATATACATCAAAAATTCTATATTCTATGACAATTTTCCCCAAAAAGTGTCATAACGTCTCTTTATACCTTAAAAAATTTCTCAAATTTTTGCATTTTTTAAAAATTTCTTTTTTTCCCTAATCTGAAGATAATGAAGTTGTAGTATTAATTACAAAACTTTGAATACACACCATAAAATGCAAGAACTAGCACCAGCTGTTTCAGGTCAAAAAAAGACACAACCCTTCCTCAGGCGAACATTGTAGGCACGAGAGCTGCAAACAAGCACGTTGAGTTTGTTGAATGCGTTGCCGCTTTGTTTGTAGAAGCCGTGCTTTGTTTGTAGCAGTTGCGAGTTCTTGCATTTTATGGTGTTTATTCAAAGTTTCATAATTAATACTATAACGTCATTATCTTCAGATTAGGAAAAAAAGAATTTTTTTTAAAATGCAAAAATTTAAGGAATTTTTTAAGGGATATAGACACGTTATGACACTTTTTGGGAATTACTGTCATAAAATATGGAATTTTTCATGCATATACGTTGAAATTAAAGGAATAGTAAGTATATTAAATTTTCTCAAACATTATTTGAATTTAAAAAAAAGTAATTTATATCCCTGTTGCTGTGTTGTATCATTATTCTTCATCTGCTATGTATAACTAAACTCTTGATTTATTTTGCTTGTTTTAATCCTTGTGATTCCGAATGCGTCATCCTATGATTAATGTTTGTTTTTCATGGTTGTTTTCTGTTTGATTCTCTGATATCTTGAAGTAAATAATTTATTCCAATTTATTCTTCATTTCTAACTTCAATTAATTTCTTGTACGATAGGGTGCTCGCTAGCAATTTGCTATTATAGCTGCTAACGAACGAAATCGTACATTGGTGCTCAACGACGAAAAGGGTCACCCCTGACGAGTTTTTTTTTTTTTTTCTACCATTCTAAGCTTTTCCTAAAAAAATTTTTAAAGTGCTGTCTTAATTTTTTATTTCCTCGTTGCTTGTTTGTATCTTTTGATTTGAGTTTCATGTGGTTTTTACGCACCGGCAAAATTATTAAAATTGTAACTAACTATATAGGAATAAATTTATGATTAGACTGAAGTTAAATAAAATAAAAATCAATAAATAAAAAATAAATGTTTCAATAAATCACAATCAGTCCCCCCAGGTTATTTAAATTTGTTGTAATTTCCTTCTCATTGACCTATGTGGTTTCAGGGATCTTATATCTGTTGCTTGGCTTTAACTAAGATTAAAAATTCATTTATATATATACATATATATATTAATTTTTTTTTTTTAAATACAGGGTGCAAAGCATTGTGACGAGAATACCTTTATCTCCGCAACTATTGGTCGCAAATATATAGTTTCAGTTACAAAATGTTTTAAAGAATATGAGCATTTGTGGTATAACACGTTTTAATTTAAAATATCTATTTTTTCAAAATTGCAATAACTAGCTTTTTACATAGTCCCAGATCCCTATAGTCATATTTAGAAAAACTGACACTCATCCTAACAAAAAGTTTCATTTCTATTCTCCCAAAATGGAACAAGATATTTAAAGTTTGGATTTTCTAACATATTTAGGCCTTCAATAAGAGATCGGTTTAAAAATCCTAATTGGACTTTGTTTGCATTTTCCCTGGGTTTATTAAAGAATTTTTCATTGACTTTATAATAAAGCCCGAGAAAATGTGAAATAATCCTAAATTTTGAAACTAACTATCTCAGACAATTTTGGGTGCACAAAAGTGAAAATTTTTGTGTTATATTTTTTAGGTTGGAACTCAACTTTCACTATTAGTGTCATGAAAATTGTATAAAAATTATCAGTTTTTGTGATTTTTAATAAATTGATTTTTTAAATTTAAACATGTCATATAATGAATTCTTACATTTTTTTTAAAATACATTTTCTTATTGGAGGACGTCTGAGACCAATTGTTGCGCAAATAAAGGCCTGCTCTCGACTTTGCACCCTGTATATTCTAAACATTTCTGGGTACTACTTTGTAAGTCCATGGATAGTTTATAAATATATTTGAATGCTGAAGTTCATAGAAAGTTTTAATATTCCAACATAAAAAATAATTTCAAAAATGAATGTACCAATACACCGCTAAAATAATATATAATTGAGTGTAGAATATATTGTTAATTTATAATAATAAGAAATTGAAACAAAAAATTAAAAATTAGTTAGAAGGAGGAAATTTTAAAAATTTCCAAATACTTAAATACATATATATATATATTTAATCAAAATATTTTTCTAAAATATTTAACATACTTCATATTTTTAAATTTCAGTACATGTGTGTATACATATTTTCAGTTTACAGCAGCAGTTTACAAAAATGATGTTTGCAGGTATTTAAATTTATTCACATGGCAATGTAATTCGTATTCTTTAAATGTTTAAATTTCTTTAAATTGAGTCAACGCAATTTTTACCTCATTTGATGTAATTATGCTATCATGGCATATTAAATAATTGATAAATGTAAATATTATTAGTATTAATAAATAATATAGTAAATCGTCCTTTTTTTTTTTTTTTTTTTTTTTTTAAGCAGAATATCTTTTTTTTTTTTTTTTTTTTATAAAGATGTGGAATAGAATTGAATCTTTGTTTTATTATGCAGATAAACAATGTCATATATTTTATTTAATAAATAACAGTAAAGAGATATTTAAAATTGTAAGTCGGTGAAACTTAGGATATTATTTTAAAAATATGCAATTTGCATAACCTAGATTGTATATATATTATCATATAAACATTAAATAAATACTTCAGAATTTAAAAAGAAAAGAAAAAAAGAATTACGAACCTTCTTAATTTTGTTGATAAGAATTTTCTTCGAGAAAATACCCTTCCAACTAGCATTTTAAAATACACAATGACCAGTCGGAAGGGCATTCACTTAAAATTAGCACTTATCTTGTAAAATTTTTATGACTTCTTCATACTTCATTCCAGAAACATAATAACGAAAATAGTTATTTTAACTAATTCCATCTCAGAAGACTAAATTAATAAAATGAATCCATAATTTCTAAGCGGTTTTCTGTAACAGAAGCAGTTTTTTCTGCGATTCAACGCTGCTTTCTAGTATCGAAAGTTAGGCTTAAGAACTTACGCAGATATGAAAATGATTGTTTAATTGATATTAAAATAAGACTTTAATAAATAGAACATAGAGAATATTACAGGTTAAAAATATTACATTTTTACCTTTTCTAAAGCTTATCCTAGTCATTATAACGCTAAAATTGAATAAATCAGATTACATGTTTTAAAATTACCGCCTCACATAACGACACGACTTTCCCAAGACCTGGCGCCTGGCGTTTGACTTTGCAGTTGCACGGTCAGCGAAAATTAAATAAATGCAATCCACAGATGTCGATGTTAACATCTGCTTTCCCTTCTTGCATCCGCAATAATCATGTTTCAAAGTTCAACATATGAAACAAAAATTTATTAAGCATTTATAGATGTAGGAAACATATAGTCAATATTTTAAGGAAAAATGGAATGGAGTTAAATAATTATTTAAATTTTTATAAAGTATTTTAAAAACTTATGAGATCACTTTATTTTTCCATTTTAAAATCTAGAATTAAACGGAAAAGCATATTTTGTTTTAGTGTATATTTCAGTATTGAACAAAATATTCAGTGAAAATAAATAAAATAAAATAAGAACAATCAAACAGAGTAATGATTTAACAACATTATCAATATTGATAATTTATCAGTAAAATTTAAACTTAAATAGAATCATAAATAAAATATAATAAAAGTTTAAAATTATGCTTAAAGAAAAGAAGAAAAAAACTCATTTCTGTAACTTCCCGATGAGTATTAGAGACCGCGAGGTTCTACTCTCGAACCTTACAGACGGGAAGTGTTGGTTTCGATTCCTGGTCACGCTCGTCGACTTCGGTTTCGGAGTTTTCCCGTGATTTTCTTTGAAACTCGGGTAAAGCACTATATTACGTATTCAATAACATCCGTGATTAGTTTTTTGTATCTAAACTCTGGGTCTGGGGAATGCATAGATTTTCATGACAGAAGACAATCAATTTTATGCTGTATAGAAGATCTTAGAAAATGTATTTTTCTAAGGGTTTATTATTATTATTATTACAAATGAAAAAAAAACGGTAAATTTGTTTTAAATCATCAGAAAACGATGTTTCAATTATTCGTTTTAAAGGTGATATCGAATTCTTTTGAAAGATAATCATAGTGAAAATTTTTATCCACCCCTCCCCCATCCTCCTGGGATGATGTATACTTATTCCTAGGGGAAAAAACAATGTCCTATGAATAATAATAATAAAAAAAACTGTTTAACTATTACTCGTTATACAGCCAAATTGAATCAATAATATATATCAAATGTATGTCACGCAGAAGGTTTGGTGAGTATATATATTACAGAAGCTGATAGATAGCCTTTCTGTGAATGGAAAATATTGGAACGTGGCAGTGCCACCTGTCGTCCGATATGCACCCAAAGGCAATCTGTAGAGTTTTACGTAATATTAATTTCACTTACCAAATTTACAATATTTATAAATCACAGAAGTTGAGATCTTTCGTTTCCGTTATGAGATTAAATTGCAAAATAGCCACGACACCTGTTAGCCGATGTGCATCCAAAATGGACCAGTAAAGCTTTACATAAAATCGATTTCACTTATAACTTCAGTGTATCACAAAATTTATTGTTAAATCACAAGAGTTAAAATATTGCCTTTCCGTTAAAATGATTAAATTGCAGATTAGCAACGCCACCTGTTGGACAATGTATACATCCAAATTGTATTAGCAGAGGTTATGATGATATATGCCAATATATCAAGTTTAATGCATTTGTACACTATAGAAGAGATATAGCTGTCCCATAAATGGAGGGTTTCATTGCATAGCACCGCAATCTATCGGACGATATATCCCAAATGAAATTCAAATAAACTCCAATTTAGGGCAAGATCTAATATTGTAACAAGTTTGGTTGAATTCCATACATTGATTCCTGAAATACAAAATCCACAAAATTTTTCCATGAGTTTAAAATTTTGTAATTTTTTTTCACCTCACCGCTACTGATTATTGAGAAGCATTCTTTACTGACGTGCTAACAAAACGTTAAACTGAAAATGTAAAAAATGCTCTATTCTCTATCATGCTAAAAATTATAAATTTCGAATAACTTACGAAGTTTTTGAATTAGAATTTTGAATTTGAATTTTGAATTGCAAATCTCTCAATAAGATTCTTATCAATATCAAAAGTGATATTTTAAAACTGCTCCGATCTCTCTGCAATCATTTGTTCTTGAGATATTAATATCGTGTACATGAACTAACGGGCTATCACACTAATAGGTGCCGATACACATTAACAGATACCATACCAACCTTTTGACTTCCGGATTCCTCACGCCACAAAACGTGTAAAAAAATCAAAAACTGAAGTCAAAAATTTTCATGATTAACCTAGTTTTCCAACCAATAGTACTAAAAAGTCATTTTGTCATATTCGTTATAATTACACTGTTACAGAACGTGTTATGACGGTGTCACACTTGAACGTTCTATATAGAACTAGAATTGTACGTTTTATAGATGGTACAAATCAAACATTTTCAGAACGTTCTAAATAATACTATTTCTGAACGTGTTTTAGAACGTTCTTTTGACACGAAACACGGTGTTTGAACTATTGAAACCGTTATTAGACGTTCACAGAACGTTCCTGTGCTACTTGGGATGATAGTCAGAAGATTTTCCATATACAAAGAAAGATACATACAATTTTTTTCGGGGACTATTTTTTTGGGGGCCATTTTGTGGGGGCTTTTTTGCAGGGGCTATTTTGTAGGGACCCTTTTTTCGGGGCTATTTAGTCGGGGGCTATTTTCTCGGAGGCTGTTTTGTCGGGGGCTATTTTGTCGGGGCTGTTTTGTCTTGGGACTATTTGACGGGTCACGGTTTTTTTTTTATTCAGTCCTTTAAAAAAAATTGTAAATACTGAGTTTTACAGAGAATTTTGTTACAAATATTTTTAAATGATCCCAGTACGTATATACACTAAATTAAGAGGAAAAAATAGAAAACTACGAGCGGGTATGTGACGAGCGCGACAAAAGTCCGATTATCATGCCACTATTGTGGTAGGGTGTAACTTAAGTTTGTGAAAAAAAAAAAAAAAAAAAAAAAAAAGTGAATATATTTTTTTTTTTAAATTCCATTTGTGTAATTTTTGTGTTATTTTTAACGAATTTAATACTTAATTACTGCTAAAAATACATTCAAAATCGGATTAATAATAAATAAATAAACAATATGAATAAATAGTTAAATGTAAGATGTCAGAATTTATCTTAGTATTTTAACTCTTAATTTCAAAGTTTGTAAATGTTACTCAGAAATTAGACTGACTCAGACATAAAGACTCAGAAAAAAACAATGGACGTAATAGTTTTCGTTTCTATTCATATATATGTATATATATATATATATTACATTGCACTGCGTTTTGTCTGAAGTAATTGAATGAGAATTACATATTAACGTTGAATGTGTAAAACGTTTATAAAGAAATTCAAAACTACACGGAATATCAATAGATTAAGTTTCATGTTTTAAAATTAACCGTTGTATTACATGCATTTATTATATCATTTAGCAAAATAAATAAATAAATAAAAATGAAATAAAATATTGTTGGTCTATTTTTCTTAATAATCATCTAATAATAAATAAAAATTGCCGTTTAAACTATTAAATTTAAATACTTGAAAATATGTCAGGCACAGAAATGTGTATATGCAAAACATTCCTTCTTCAAGATAAAAATGCTACTGATGATATTATATTAGTTGATTTTAATGGAATTATTAATGTTTTAATGAGATTAAAGTTATAAATTTAATTACAAGTTACTGAAGCATCATTATTCAAGATAAAATTCCCCAATTATTATTGAAAAATGTTAATCCTCTTTCACATTAAAATAATTTTTTGCAGAACATTTTATTTTGTTACCAAATATCTTTATGTATAACGAATGAAAACCAGCATAAAATTTTTGTGATAAACAAAAGCAAAATGCTTATGATCCCGATTTTCAAGAGTTTTAAAAGTGATACATCATTTTATGCATAAGTGAGCTGTCATTTTCACTGATAAAATTTGAATATCTATTTACGGTTAACCTAAATATTACTGATGCTTTCTGTATTTAAAGTAAACAAAGGAATAATGCATTTTTTACATTATCAATTCTTTTCATGGTCAGAATTCTTATATTAGGAGTTGCAAATATTACTGTAAAATTAAATATATATATATATATATATATTTATCTCTTTAATAATTCAAGGGGTTAATTGAAGAAGAAATTCTTTAATTAAAAATACATAAATAAATAAATAAATATGCTATCATTAACAATGAACTATGAAAGTCATATGTAGTTTAAGCTTCTGGTAAAATAATTTATTTTAACTAAATAAATGTGCTGTCTTGTTGCAAAATCGGCCACCACCGCTATAACTTGCTGAATTATCACAGGTATGTTATTAAATTGCATCGGGGAGTCCAGATTCCCACTGTCTGCAAAAAAGTCTTTCCCGGGCACTTCAATCTGGGTATTTATCGACGACAATTGGATCTTCTGTTATTTAAGAACTACAATTTTAAAGTTGACTATATCTCAGCATCTATTATATGTTTTTGTTTTTGAACTATGTGTTTTATAGCCCCCGTTTTTTACACTGTATTACGATTTGATTTCGACCAGTATAACAAAATAAAATAAAAAAGTAGATTTTCTTTTAAAAGGATTTAAATACATGAAAAGCAAATAAATTTTAATCCGTTTAATCCTTTTCCAATATACACTACCATTTTTCCCTCAACAAATATTATAAATTGCAAAAAGAAAAAAAGGATTTCTATTTTAAAGGTATTAATTAAAAATGAAGAATAAAAAGTTGTTATACTATAAATATTATACATAAACACAACAATTTATTTATTTAGCATTACCATTTGATTTTCAATATATACACTAAATAAAATATATAAAAATAAATAAAAGAATTTCGCCTTCAAATGAACGTATTAAATTAAAAATAAATAGTGAAATAACCGTTGCTAAGATACGCAGATGATTATAATCAAAGAATTAAATTTATGAAAAATGAAGCATTACAGCCAATATTTAAAATCGAAAAAAAAAAAAAAAAAAAAAAAAAAAAAAAAAAAAATTCAAATTCGAAATTCAAAAAATATCGATGAGATACACACCTGCAGGGTCCCAGGTACCTATATGCCAAGTTTGGAAGCTCTGCGATCAATAGTGTGAGCACCAGAGCGCAGAAAGACACACACACAGACACTTCTCTTTATTTATATACTCGTAGATGATTAATTAATCATAATATGATAACTATGGTGCTATTATGTTGTCATTTAGTATTATGTTTTTACAAAGTTATAGTGCATTACCTTTAAACTTTGGCTTTGTCTCTTTTCCACATCGTAGGGTCACTTATTTTCTTCCTTGATGGATTAGAAGATACTTGTTCTGCAAACTTCTCCATAGTTGAAGGAAACACGAAATTCAATTGTTATAAATTTTGTGTGAACCAATAAAGAGAAGTCTCAGACGAGAGAAAATTTGATAACACTAACCTAATCAACAAGTGTGCTGCTGTAGTCTGGTAGAGCAGAATCGCGATCCCGTGGATATGGAGATGACCAGTTTTGAAACTCATCAATCTTAGGATTTGACCGGTTTTGCAATTCATCGTGATTTTCAAACGCAAATAATACAAGGATGGATCGGCTTTGGCATGGTTTCTTGTTTCCAGGTTTTAAAAAACGTTTACTTAGAACTTGAAATACCTGAAAGAATGCGTTTTTCAATTTTAAAGAGTTGGCCGGTGTTGCAACTAGACAACAAAAATATAAAAATAAATTAGATTAAATAATTTAATCATACGTATTTAAAGTCCATTTTACTTTAATATGACAGTTTTTATATGTTACGTTATTTACTAATATCAACACATTTCGAATTAAGTATATGGAAATTTTATATTTATCATGAAAATAAATTATGTAACATGTTATAAAATATATTTAAATAAATATTCTCTCTATACATCTAACTGCTCATTCATATCTAGCTATATGCGAATGTATTTACGGCCGAAATACTATATATACAAACGTTTTCGTCAGTATGAGGGTGGAAGTGCTTGGGCATGTGACATTTTGAGCTTCTATTCTCATGTATTACAAATGCATATTTACACATAATAGAAAATATCTGTTCATTTATCTATTTTGTCTGTTTATTTTTATTTAATTGCTTAATTTATTTTTAGTACGACTGGACTAATGCTTTCATTCACGCATTTCACATCGTTAATATTTGATGTATTCTCTTTAAACGTGTCTTTTTTTTTTTTTTTCCAGCAATTTAAATAAAAATATTAAACTAAAATTTGAAAAAATCTTCAAAATAAATAAATGGATATAGCAACCGATGTAAAAGATCTTAACTATTATAGATCTAATACTGTCAACTATCATACTATTTCAAAGTTCATATTTTAACGCAAAAAATTAGTTAATTATTTTACTTATTTTATTTATTTATTTATTTATTATACTTTTATTATTATTATTATTATATCTTTAGACTAATTGAAAATTGCCTTTCCATTTTTCCCCTCTTTCCTCTAGTTAAATATATTAAATGGGAAAACTCATGTAAAAGAAATTTTAAGAAATGAATTTAGTAACAGTTGCTAAAGAGTACAACACATTCACGCTCTTGTATGGAAAAACTAACTAAAAAAATCATTTCGTACTAAATTAAACTAATTAATTAGAATTAAGAGTTTTATATTCATTATTTAGAAAACTAAGAACGACTTTGGATTTTTCCTACAGTTTTATTATAAAATAAATGCGACGTTAATTGGCACATCCACTTATAATTTGGACACATCCACTTACTATTTATATATCACATACTACTTAATATTTAGCTGTACTTTGCCACTCATTTTATTTTATTTATTTATTTATTTTTTGAAAAGTTTCAAATTACGCATGAAAGTAACAGCGTGACATAATATTTTAAAGTTGAGAATAAAATAAATAAATAAATAAATAAATTTCTTATAAAAAAATAATAATAAGTTTTAATATTTTTCCTATTTCAGACAGAATTATGTAATGTTAACTACAGCATCAATTTTCAAATTTATAAGACTTGATAATCAACAAAGAACATTATTGAGAACTGTGGCTTCCTGAATAAGTTTAATACAATCACACATAAGAATGTTTGAATAGCTGCAATATACGATTTTAATTAATTAATATTGAATAAAAAAACATTATTTTTAGCAATTAAATGCATAGCTAAATCCTATTTAGTATTTTAATATGTACAAAAATGACAAATTAAAATAAAATTTAAATTGCAAGGCTGATTTACAACAAATTCCAAGAAAATCAAATGTGATTTTATTTTATTTTATTTTATTTTTCAAATATATATTTTATTCCAGCAGATACATATATATATATATATATATATTAATGTATGTGACAGGAGTTTGATTTTTATTTTGAATTATCACTATTACTAAGCTAATTCGAATGCATTCCTAATAATCTGTAATTAAAAAGTTCACGAACTTTTATTATCGGAAGCTGAAGAATCATATATATATTTCTCTTTTTTTAATTATATTACATTAAAAGCGAATTGAAGTACTAATAATAGATATTGCCACTTGATATTCACAGAGTCTTTTAATAATGGGAATCAATTAAAATGGAGCAATTATTGTTTTCTATGTTTTATTTTATTTTTAGATAACGTTTACATTCATAAGAAAGATCAAACTCTTATTACAAAACGATCAGATATCCATAAAAGTACAATTAAAATTCTTACAATTGCTTAAGTTTTATTTATTGCTTAAAATATAAAAAACATTATGGATAGCTTTTATTTTGTTAATGTATCATAAGTATATTTATTATATACTGTAATTTAAAATATTTATTTTTATTGCTGAAATTTAAATTTACTAGCAATAATTTATCTGTATTACCCAACATATACTATTTAACATACGTGTACTTGTTCTTATAACTGTTGCATGATCATGCATGTTTTTATGAATAAATATATCTATTTACATTATTACAATTATACATGATTTTTCTTAAATCTAGAAAAAAAAATAAAATTAAAAAAAAATTAAAAAAAAAAACGAATAAATAAATCTTTTATCTCATGATATTCCATAGAAGAATAATTAATTGTTAAGTTTAATTATTGAAACAAAATCAAATGAATAAAAAATAATTCAAAAAGAGGAAAAATAAAAAACTCGTATAACTTTAATAAAAGAAGATATATTTTAAAATTTCCTTCTCATTAAACAGGTATGAATCAATTACATAATCAAATGTTTACTTTCGAGAAAATTTATTTTCGCCATGAGGTAAATGCTGTAGTTAGTTTTAATTACCGCAATTAAAGTTCCGATATTGGTCACGAACGTCAAATAAAAAATTCAACCACGCACTGTTAATTTCAAATTTGTTTATTTTTTATTTCATAAGAAAATTGTAGTTTATATTACATGTAATGAATTAAGTTTTACTAAGAATAATTAATTAAACTCAATAATTTAATATCAGTTTCCTGCATTTCTTTTTGTAAATTTTTCAATTTAAATTACTATTTTTATTCAAAGTATATCATAATTACAATTAAGAAATAAAACGTTTATTTTGTTGTTGTTGTTTTCTTTTTTTAAGTAGGCAAAATAATAAGTATAATATTATACGATTAATTCTAATTTTAGTAAAAAAAAAAAAAAAAAAAAAAAAAAAAAAAAAGCATTTGCACTCCGGGAGTGCCAACAGAACTGAAAACGTGAACAATTACGTGAGTATTTCTTGAATCGTCAGGAAATATTTTATTATTGAGGAAATACTTTTAAATGAAGTGTCTTTTTTTATTCATTAATATAAACTACTACTACAAAAATTATATTACAATCTCATTTAATGCGCTAACGGCAATAGAGACAGTGTCCGGAGATGAGAAAAGTCGTGTACAGCCGCACCAGATTGTAAAAACGTGAGAAAAATGGCGGCTTTGGCCTTTCTCACTGTTTTGTGAGGTCTAACTGCAACGTTTCCGGCTGCAATCTTTAAGAGACATTGTCCGGAGATGAGAGAAGTCGTGTAGAGCCGCACCAGATAAAACAAAACGTGAGAAAAATGGCGGCTTTGGCCTTTCTCACTGTTTTGTGAGGTCTAACTGCAACGTAGCCGGCTGCAATCTTTAAGAGACAGTGTCCGGAGATGAGAGAAGTCGTGTAGAGCCGCACCAGATAGTAAAAACGTGAGAAAAATGGCGGCTTTGGCCTTTCTCACGGGTCTGTGAAGTCTAACTGCAACTATTCCGGTTGCAATCCTTAAGAGACAGTGTCCGGAGATGAGAGAAGTCGTGTAGAGCCGCACCAGATTGCAAAAACGTGGGAAAAATGGCGGCTTTGGCCTTTCTCATGGTTTTGTGAGGTCTAACTGGAATAGAGACAGTGTCCGGAGATGAGAGAAGTCGTGTACAGCCGCACCAGATTGTAAAAACATGAGAAAAATGGCGGATTTGGCCTTTCTCACTGTTTCGTGAGGTCTAACTGCAACGTTTCCGGCTTCAATCTTTAAGAGACAGTGTCCGGAGATGAGAGAAGTCGTGCAGAGCCGCACCAGATTGTAAAAACATGAGAAAAATGGCGGCTTTGGCCTTTCTCACGGTTCTGTAAAGTCTAACTGCAACGATTCCGGTTGCAATCTTTTAGAGACAGTGTCCGGAGATGAGAGAAGTCATGTAGAGCCGCACCAGATTGTAAAAACGTGAGAAAAATGGCGGCTTTGGCCTTTCTCATGGTTTCGTGAGGTCTAACTGGAACAGAGACAGTGTCCGGAGATGACAGAAGTCGTGCAGTACCGCACCAGATTGTAAAAACGTGAGAAAAATGGCGGCTTTGTCCTTTCTCTCGGTTTTGTGAGGTCTAACTGCAATAGAGACAGTGTCCGGAGATGAGAGAAGTCGTGCATAGCCGCACCAGATTGTAAAACAATATACAGTATATAATTATTAACGCTTCACATTAGCAAGTTAATTGTATGATACATTATTTGTATCATACTAGGATGGAAATCATCAGCTGACGATGAAGTGTGTTGAATGATTTTTTTTCACCCAAAAGTTTCACTTCAAATGGAAAGCGTCAGCTGACGATGACGGGAGTTCAAAGATTTTTGTTCACCCAAAAGTGCTCAACGCGCAAGTTTTCACTTCAATAAGATAGAAATGATAATGGATATTTTAAACGTATAATATAATATACTATTAAAAAAAAAATTAGAATGTAAAAAAAAAAAAGAGAGTTATTGAGTATATGAAAAAAATACGCCTATCTCCTTATAACAGACAATTGACTTTAATAGCTTCAATACACTACTACATAAAACGTCTTTTTTTTTCAAATTAAAAGTGTTGCCGCTTTGAATGCAGCACTCGTGTTTACATTGTTTGCCTGACGAAGAGTCGTGTGTTCCTTAGACACGAAACAATTGTTGCGAGTTTAATTCATTTTATGGTGTTTATTCAAGGTTTTTAATTATTACTTTAAAACAGCAGTTCTGTGTGGAATTCTGTGTCTTAATATATATATCCATATATTATGTATAAGGCATATTTGAATTACGTTTTGACTTGAAATTTATCAAAATGAATCGTAAATAAAATACATTCTTAAACCTTTATCTACCGTATTATGAAATAGATAAAAATTGAATATTCGAAATATGTATTCTTATTTACTTAAGAGTTTTATTTAAAGCTATAGTTATTAAAAATTAAGCATATAACTTCATCATAGTAATTAATAAGGATTTTGTGATGTAATCCTTTTGTGTACTACTAATACATAGAGGTAGAAAAATATATTTCGACCGTAGAAAGGTATAAAAAATATTTAATTTTTGTGTTACTCATAATTTTTCTAAGATTGCTGGGATTCTGGAAGTAATATATAAATTACTTGTAAAACAGAAACAAAAATAGCGAGAGCACGTGTAAATTCTTTCTGGAACAAAAACAGCAACATCTACAGTCTAGTGCATTCTAGTGAACTTAAAATGAAGAGTTATATTTTTATCAATAAGTTCTATTCTTGTAAACCATCTTTGGCATTTCTTCCATAAATTTGATTTTATAACCTTTCAAAACTAATGTACCGTAGGCAGATAAAGAGCTAAAAAAAAGCACTATACGCCGAAAGACTGAACAAAATTTATACATTAAAATTTACTTTCTTGTAAGATAAGAATGAATATAGTCAAATTATGTATTAGAAAAAATATTACCTGTACTATACGTTACATATTTATTTTCTGATATTTTAAGAAAAATGAGCCACATTTATTGAATTTGAAATTCATCGCATTATATAAGAATTTAATAAAATTACCAACTTAAAAAAAATCTGAAAATGAATCTGAAAATGTAATACAATAAAAGAAAAAATAAATAAATACCTATACTAGTTTCTCCAAAAATTGTTAATTTTTACACAATGTCTTAACCCGATATTCAATAACGTTTCTCAAATCCCCTCCAAAAGAAGAATAAGAAAAGATTTTTTTTTTTTTTTTTTTTTTTTTTTTTTTTAAATAATAATGTTATTTTGTAAGTAACAGCTTGAAAAATTAGAAAATTTCAGAACCACATGTTCTGTGTTGTAATTAGATATATACATATGCTTGAAATATCTTACTATACCCTTTTTTGTATTGAATATCGTTAAAGCAAATACAATGCCTTTTATTTTAACCATTTTTTTCCATTTCACTAAAAACGATAGAGGTTAACATCTGGCTGCACATCCTGCGTTTGTTAATTTACGAACATGTGAAAACTTTTTTATGAATTTTCTAAAAATAGTTTTTTAAAGACATTTACTGTCATACTTCTTTTGAGAAAATATACCTTCATCTACAAATCATGCAATAATAAGATTTTTTCTTTTTTTTGAAGGGGGAGGGGGGATATAAAAGGAAAAAAATAGATGTGATTCGTTTTATAGAATTATGTAAACAAAATAATAAATGAAAGTGCATTTTTTATACAATTTAATTTTATGATATGATTTACGTTGTAAATCATTTTAATAATTCATTTCCTGAAGTAACTCATAAAAGTGTAAATATATGTATACATTTTTGGTCATTTATTTTAATTTAATTTTACATATATTTAGATACTCAAAGTAATTTTAAATGCGTGTTGTGTAAGTCTTTATTTTCGTTTAATAATCTATATTCTTTTAAGCATTAAATAAAAAGTTATATATATATATATATGCATTAGGTATCTTTACATTGAGCAAATTTTTTATCTGCACTTAGACCGTACAGCTGTTCTTTAAGCATATATTATTAATATATTAATAAGTATTTAATTACATACTATTTTAATAGTACATTTTAAAATATTAAAAAGTAACACACATTAAACATGTAAAATTATTTGTTGCTATACGTAACATTTTGAATGTAGTATTCGAAATTTTGAGTGCGCATTTCAGGTGATTTATAGGATCAAATAAGTTGAAACAACAAAATCATCTTGAAGCACATTGTGTATAAACGTAAATTTTTTTGCATACATTGTGTCTGAAAACTATCGTGTATTTTATGTTTGAGAAACACATAAAATTGCTGAACAACAGATTTTTTATAAACTAAAAGTACAACATATTTCGAATTATAAAATATAAATATATAGTTTTTTTTTTTTTCGTTTCATGTAATAATACATATAAGTAAATGTAACATTTTATGCTTTATTTATAAACGTAATATTGTTGATTATCTACGGTAAGTATGAGATACATGTATGCTCAGTAAACTATGCGGAAAAAAATATATGTACAAACGTAATTTTACATCAAAGCAACACTTGAAAAGGATTCTGGTAACACAAAAATGTAAAACAATTACTACCTTTAAATGTTTGGCATTGAGCATGCGTTTCGGATGAAGTCTCACCATAAATATACTCTATAAATAGCAATGCACAAAATTCACGAATTCTTTCTTTAAATAAAATGAATAAAAATATGAGAAAAAACAATTCTTTTGGAAAATTTACCTAGCATAGGCGAGCTTTACTCAGTTCTAATGATATATTTCTTCTCATCTACGTTTACTATGGGCCATGCTGTATTCATGATCAGAGCAAGGAATCAACGCGTACTGTAATAATGCTGCCAAGATGAGCTTTACGTCACGGAAAATCTGCTGATTACATCCTATCTAAACAATCCTATAAGTACTAAAAGTAGTGTTTATGGGTATAAATCGGCCGATCTTCTAGAAAGTCGGCCGATTTAAATCACAGCTGTGACGTAAAGCTCTTTTCAGAGGCATTATTGCCGAAACATCAGCGGAGGTACATCGTCTAGAATAAGCAGTGTGGAAAGCGGCGAATAAAATTGTTCTAAAAAAATTAAGCCTGTCACCAGATGTCATTGTAATCGAAGGTAGTGTCACGACAACAAAACCGATACTCCCTATTGGTTAATTATATGCTTAGATCACCTGATTAAACTGACGAAACTGGGAAAAGCCAATCAGGTCTTCGATTTGAGCAATAGCTTCGATCACAGCGACATCTGGGTAAGCTTAATTTTTGTAGCATCATTTTAACATCACGGTTATCACAAAAGCATTTCGTACCATTTCCGTCTATAGACGGTAATTCTTAAAAGTATATATTATCATAATTACATCCTTTTAAATATAATGAATTATTGGTAGATTGTTTAAAAGAATGGTCCTGTGTAGAAAATTGAGGGCATAGCGTTCGTAATTTGTTTACAAGGTTACATTAAAGAATTCTGATGTATTATGTAACTATTTTGTATGAAATTTAGTACTAGTATTTATAAATTACTAGGAATTAATACAAGGTTATCAGTTACTGAATATGTATAAATAATATACATATATATATATATATATATATATATATATATATAGAGAGAGAGAGAGAGAGAGAGAGAGAGAGAGAGAGTGACACATCGAAAGTAGAGGGGCAGCAGCCCCCTCAGAAACATATTTGTTTACGTAGGATTCAATCGAGTCAATTATGTATATATATATATATATATATATATATATATATATATATGATAGATATCGTAATAGAATTTAACCTTAAAATTTAGCAAATAATAGATACAAAACAATACCAACACAACAGAAATAGAACTGATAGTAATATCCCAATATTTATCATAGATAAAACAATTCTACATCAAAGAGCTGGTAAAAGCATAGATCCATAAACAGCCAAATAAGGTAAATGATTAAAAATTGAAATAATACACATAAGAATAATTGCAATTGCAGTTGTAAGCAAAGTGCATGTAAACTTTTAAAAACTGAAGGTAAAGCCAAATTGGCAAAGTTACGTTTATATATAATTATATATACAATTAAACATAAACAAGATTTTAAATTTAATGAAAAAACTGTTTGTATTAAACAAAATACATTATATATATAATTTAATACGCAATAAAAATAATGAAATTTTGAATAATGAATGAGGCAAATGGGGTTATCCGCTGATGCACCAGCTCTACGTGTTGTTGATTGAACAAGGCTGATGGCAAAGAACTGAAATAGCCGATCGATTAGTCTTCCCTTTCTCGCCGCTTCTATACCCTTAACTTATATAAACATATTGCAATTAAATGTGATATATATATATATATATATATTAACTAAATGCTATTTTTTTTTTATACAGTAATTCTCTTAAAGCATGTTTGACAGAAATATTCTGCTACTCTGTCGCGTCAATAATCCTGAATAATTTACAAAGATTTTAAAGTAAATTATTCTCACTTTTTTAAATTTTAAATTGTGTAAATTGTTCTTTTTGTTCCAATTCTTTTTTATTAAAACTCAATTTCAAAATAAGTTTTTATACTAATGATGTTACAATCTTTTTTTTTTTTTTTTTTTTTTTTTTTTAAAGAGTGAAACAGCACAGTGTGCCATGAATTATTAAAACATTAGACTTTTACATTACTAGAACGTGCAATTTTGCGGCAAGTAAAAAGGATAACAAGAAATACAAATAAAATATTTCGTTATTTAATTAAAATTTAATTTTATATCTAAAATTTAATTTCATAATTTAAAATTTAAATTAAGTTTTTTTTTTTTTTTTTTTTTTTTTTTTTTTAAGAGCATAAAGAAGATAAGAGAAGTTTAAAGGTGTCATTATAAATCAGGTCATATTAAATTTCCGAGAAGAAATTCAGATTTATATATATATATATCTTAAATTTCATTTGTAAAACAAGTGAGTATGCACAGGGTGTAAAGAAAAAGGACTTACTGATTTCAAAATTAAATATCTCG
This sequence comes from Salticus scenicus, assembly GCA_963930645.1. Classification (NCBI taxonomy): domain Eukaryota; kingdom Metazoa; phylum Arthropoda; class Arachnida; order Araneae; family Salticidae; genus Salticus; species Salticus scenicus. The sequence continues at coordinate 113,735,044 of OZ005652.1, read as the reverse complement.
AAAACAAATGTCAATACATGGATGAGACAAACTGTATATTTATTACAAAAGCTATAAAAAAAAATCTGAAAATAGTAACACAAGTTGCGAGCAGATGGCTCTGTACACTGTACAGGGTTATGGAAAATGAAATAAAAGCAGTTCTTCCGCAAGTAGTCCATAGAATCAACGCAAAATCTGTTCAAAACGTCCACGTTTTATCATCACCCCCTGTAGTGTGTCAATGGAAATGGAGTCACATGCCGCACAGATTGACTCTTCAAGCTCGTCCAGTGTTTAGGTATTGTTTTGGGATTGTTTTCAGCGCCATCTGTTGGCAACTTTTGTTACTATTTTAAAAATCCCTGTATGTAATTTTTAAAGCTTTCGTAATAAATAAACAGCCTGTCCCATCCCTTTATTGTACTTTGTTTTCGATATATTTAATTTTGAAATCAGTAAGTCCTTTTCTGGACACCCTGTATAATACACTGACATGAATATTTTTCTCTTTACTATATACATCAAAATGTGTTTCTGAAAATTAAAATTTAAAATTTTAATGAGAGACTTTCCTGCATTATTTTCATATTTTACATAAATTTCTGAGATTAATTTGTTTTATGATGTTTTTGCGACCTACTGCTTGCGTTCGTATATGAGCCCTTTAATCACTAGGAGCAAGAATTTGTTTGAGGTAAAATTACTGAAATGTATGTATATATATATATATAAATCTGTAAAATATTCATTTTGTTTCATTTATTTTATGCTGATTACGCATATAGTATTATTACTTCTCTAAGTCAACGATTTAAGTGTTAAAGGCCAAAAGGGCTTTTAGTACAAATAAATGAAGAGAAAAAATATGTTACTAAATAATTAAAAAAAACACATTTTGTGTAATCCTTGAAGTAGTCAACAAATATGCTATCGCGTTTAATGTGTGTCGAACAGTTAAGCTACAAAAGTGTAAAACGTTCATGTTCAAAATGATACAGAGCAAAATATGCAAGTTTCTAAAAATTTCAAAATATAGGTTTTGTATATTTTTTTTTTATGGAGATTACGAATATGTTATTATTTTTTCTCTTTGTCAAGCCAATTAGTCTCACAGAAAGTAAACACCACGAATAGATTTTTCACACCAAAAAATTTTGACCTCCCTCCTCCCTCTCTGCAGTGCTTAAGTGGTTCAGCATATCCATAAATAGCCTATTCGTAATCAGCATCAAATATGACATAAAATGTAAATCTTCAATAGGGGAAAAATCTAAATTTATGTCCTAGCACCATTCATATTTGCACTTTAAATCAGCTTAACAGTTCTACTCAAAAATGTTTTGGCTGTTTATTCATAACCAGAGACAAAAATTAATCAAAAACTTTAATTCAGAATTCTTAGAAATATAAAGTTGTTCGCCAGTAGTAATTCAGTAACTGTACTTTATTATAATGTTCCGATAAAAATAATATTTAGCTAATTACTTTTTATTTATTTTACAATATCTATTATTAAAATTTATGTTAAAAGTACAGGAAATCATAGTTTTTTTTAAGAAAAAGATACCGCAATTTACATTTAATTATAAAAATTTAACGAAACGTAGAATCGCAAACTCACGCGCGTTCTCGTTAAAGTTTGAAACATCCACTTCTTGATCAAAAAATTCTAAAACTACTTGTAAGGCTAAGAGAACTAAATGATAAAATGCCTCTTCTGCATCATTAATGTGAAAAGGAAATTAAGAATGATGTTATTCAAAATATTATTTTAATAATAATATTGATTTTTTTTTTTTTTTTTTTTTTTTTTTTTAAGGAGGGGAGGGGAATTTCTTACACTCGAAATTTTCGAGGGAGAATTGTAAAATAGCAGTTACTTACAGAAAGGGGAAACTAAAATTTTTCTTGATTGAACAATAGTTGGAAATGTACTTTGTCGTACCTATAAAGAAATTTGTTTAAGAGCGTGACATAAAGGGAAGATGGAGGGAAATGGGAAACGAAAAGAAAAAATACTTTTTTTTTACTTTCCGAACACTATAGTGAGGAAAGTATTGTAATCATGTCAAAAATCCGAATTGGAGATTTTGATGTTTCTATACGTTTCGAGGTCCCCTGAGTCCGTTTTCACTATTTTTGAGATGATATATGTATGTGTGTGTGTATGTGTGTATGTGTGTATGTATGTGTGTATGTCTGTGAGTGAACACGCTAGCGACTAAACGCTTTGTTCGAATAAGCTGAAAGTTGGTACGTATATTGTAAGTCACCATAGTACGAACCCTGTAGATTTTGGTGAATCTAGCACTTATAGTTTTTTTACAGGGACACAAAGAAAAATTCTTTATCATTATGGCCTATGGGAGAAAAATCTTAAAAGTGCGATAGCATCTAAACGCCTTATTCAATTGAGCAAAAAATTTATACACATATTATAGGTCACAGATACTCAATCTGTATGATTTTGGTGAATCTAGCACTTATAGTTTTTTTACAGGGACACAAAGAAAAATTCTTTATCATTATGGCCTATGGGGCCAAATTCTTAAAAGTGTGATAGCGTCTAAACGCCTTATTAATCTGAGCAAAAAATTTGTACACATGTTATAGGTCACATTTGCACCAACTGTATAGATTTTGGTGAATCTAGCACTTACAGTTTTTTTACAGGGACACAAAGAAAAATTCTTTATCATTATGGCCTATGAGACCAAATTTTTAAACGTGCGATAGCATCGAAACGCCTTATTCAATTTAACTGAAAATTTGTATGAATATTATAAATCACTGTTGCACTAACTATAAGCATTTTGGTGACTCTAGCATTTATAGATTTTTACAGAGACACAACGAAAAATTCTTTATCATTATGATCTAAGGCCTCAAAGTTCAGTAGCGTTAAATAAAACCTCGTGTGATATATGGTGAAAAATACTCAAACACTCTATTATGGTTTTCTCTCTTTTGTTTGTTTAGCAACTCCTCTTTCTTTATTTTATCTACAAAACTGTTAGTTACTCAATGTTCGGAAAGTCGAGTGGAGTCACTCCAGATTTTTTTTTTTTTTTTTTTTTTTTTTGTAGCAGAGAAAGTAACCCCGTCAAAAAATGACTGAATGTGAAATCAGTTAAGGTAGTGAATCAACGAATGCTTTGCCAGCTTCGCTGGACACTATATTTAAAGGGGACTAATGTGCAAGTTGCTCCTGACGGGACTAATATGTCAGTTGTACCTGACGGGACTAATGTGCGAGTTGCACCGAACGAACAAACTGTTTCTTTTCACGAAAATATCTACTAACCCTGGACGATAGGTATAATATAACGTATCATATTATATATCGTATTTATCGTAACATAACTCAGTACTTATTTCGCTTTCTGCTTCCATTCGTTTTAATAAGTGTTTTTTATATGCTTGGGCAAATTTGATATTTTTTAATTTTTAATTTTTCGCGTGAAAACATTATTTCATCTTATGCCCCCCCCCCCC